>MU718185.1:166666-207178 GCA_026770625.1 Nicotiana glauca
TGGAAGCAACCGTCAAATTAAGAGGTATAATGACAAAAAGTCTATATTAAAGAGAACTGTCACTTCATAAAGAGAAAGGTGGAAGAATCCTAGAAAGGATGAAGTAAAATTGCAGAACTAATCATAAGAGGACACGTGTAAGAAGCATTAAAAGCGAAAGACAACTGAGGCGTTAGTATTATCATTAGCATTGATTATGACGAAAATACCACTTCCCAATTATTTAGTTGATAAATAAAAGGAAAGTGGGGGGACTATCTGTATTGGAAAAAAACTGAATTAAAGATGACGTGACATGACACGTAGACTGGTCAAAAGGTCAACGGGCAATAATTGAGAGATATAAAGAGAAGAACTCAAAATAGGCACGGGGTGCAAATTAGATACGTGTCCTGTACCTATTCTTAAGGATTTAAAAGAAAAGAATCTGGTGACAAAGGATACGGGAAGAGGAAGTTATACAGGCACGAGAAGCAGTTTAGACACGAGTCCCGTATCAGTTCGAATCATTTAGAGCCAATAGATCAAAAGATATTGAGGACATGGATCTGAAGTCAAAAAGGAGTCCAGATTCAGTATTAAGTACCCGATACGTTGGAAAATTGGTATTTAATAGGAATAATTGTGTAACGGCTTATTTAATGTCATTTATTGCTCATAATTATCTCATTAAATGTCCGTTATTATTCTTATTTGTACTAAGGAATTGACCCGTTACTCCTTATTAGCTATAAAAGGAGGAGGTTATATCATTTGTAGGAGGAAACGAAATATCATTGATATCATATTGGAATACAAATTTCTTTATTGCTTATTCTTGCTTAACGAAAGCTTATTGTACTATTTTTTGGTCTCTTGATTATCAGTAACACGATTTTCTATCTTAAATTCTAGTTTTGACCAAATTATCATTTTTTGGTTAAACAACTATATTCATAAAACTTTTGCCACAAAGAAATATATATTTATTTATAGCTAATGATTTTATTCTTTTGTCAAGATAATTCAAGCGACAAGGACAAAATTATCCCACCATCAAAACCTAATGACCAGACCAAGCCCCAAATACTCAATTACACTGCTGTTAGACCCTTGACAAAGCTGATCGGTAGAGCCATCAATATGGGCTTGGCCCGTTGGGCCAGCCCAGCCTAACTCGTGATTTTACAGGGCTGGGCTAGAATTTTTAAAGCCTGTTTAAAAACAAGGCTTTTAAGCCCGGCCCGTGGCCCGTGAGGCTTGAGTGAGGCTGGGTCGGGCCGGCCCGTGGGCCTAATAAAATATTTATTTAAAATATATAAAAAAATATAAAGTATACTGCCTTTAGAGATGGAAAGTAAGAATTGGATATTTACTAAGAGGAACCAAAACTTAATCTTGAAAATTTTCAAGAGATGATGTTGTCATGTATTGGAAGGACCATTCTAGAAAATATCCTGATCTTTCAATTCAATGATGGTTTGTGATGTACTTAGCATTCTTATTACCATCGGAATCAATATTTAACATTGGTGGCATGTTCTTACAAAGTACAGAAGTTGCATTTATTATGAAAATGTCCAAACACTTGCTACTACTCGAAAGTGGCTGCACAGGTTTTTCCGAACTCAAACTAGTAATATTTTTTTTATGTAAATTTAAATATTATTAATTTTTAAAATTTAGTTATTTTTAATATTTAGCTAGTTAATATTGCATATGAATTGTAGATGAAAGTCACGATGTTAAGACAACCTTGTCATAAGCGGATTCAAATGTGTTTGATGAAGATGATGTGTTAGATATTTCATAAGAATCATGAACGTTCTATTAAATAGCTTGTTTTAAGTTTTGACTTTCAGTGAATGAAATATAGTCCTATCTTTTACTTTTTTTAGTATTTATTGTGATATATTAGAACAATATAAAAAATTATTAAGTTTTGCGAATTTTTTAACTTTTAAATGATTATCTTTTTTTAGGTCAGAACTTAAAGAAAAAATATAAAATTATATATTTAAAAATGATGGGTCGGCCCGTGGGGGCCCGCGGCCCACATAGGGTTAGGGTGGACTCACCATTATAAGGCCCATCAAAATGATGGGCTAGCCCAGCCCAGCCCGTCAATTGCTAAAGCCCACGTGGGTTGGGCTGGGCTAGCCCGACCCGACCCATATTGACAGCTCTACTGATCGGCAAGCGGCGTGGCAGTGGCAAGGATTTTGGCATGATGGCCTTGCCATTGGCCTATGTGCTGGGGAAATCAACATGCAAGACAATTTGGGTGTTGTCAATGGCAACAAACTGTTGCAAGGGCAAGTGTGACGGACTACGCTTCTATTTGAAGGCTAAGGTGTGGCGGACTACACCAAAACATGAGTGGGATGCGTGCAAGCAAAGGCAAAGACCTTAAGGGAACTAGGCGGGCTGGATGGAAACTTGACAAGGCAAAACGGGAAAGACCTCGGCACTAAAATGGGGCAGCTTAGTACCAAGGCAGTGGCATTGGCTATATGATGTTGCAATGACTTAGGTGAGCGGGCTGGCACTTAAGTTAATTGTGGGCAAACGATTAGCAAAGTAAAGGGCATCAAGGCTTGGTGACTTGATGCTAAAATCAGATTGACATGGGCAAAGGCAGACTTGATCAAGTAGGGACGACTTGACAAGAACAAGCAACTGTGGCAGAGGGCGTGCGTGCGCCTAAGTCGTGGGCGACGAGCACTGGCGATGGAATTGAGCGGGAGTAGTGTTAAAGGCCAAGGCTGGGCACAAAGCCAACCTTGGGCATGCAGCAGCAGGACAAGAAATGCGCACATGCAGCGCACAGGGAGTGGTTTTCAAGTGTGTAATGCACATGCTATGCAGTTGGGCGGTTACAACTGCCATATCCAAGAGTTACTGATTATAAGGCTGAGTCTGTACACATTTTTAGGGATGTCCTAGACGTTTTTTATCATGTGGATCATGTCCTATTAGTTGGGGATGTCCACTGAAATAGGAAAATAGTTTTGGGCTGACTACACTATATATATGTGTGTTAGCAGCCCCAAAAACGGTCCAAGTACCTAAGGAGGGAAATAGTCTAAGATATAGGCATAGAGTTGTCTATATTAAGGCTTGAACATGGAAAAATATGTGTCATTGCCTTGCCAAACGAGTGGGCAGCACGAGCAGCCTTAGGAGGGGGCTTTATAGGGCAGAATCATGCAAGTGTCGGCTATTTTTGTGAGTTGGTGGCTGCCAAGGGGGAAGCACCTTGCCAAACACGAGAATTTCCTTTGTAATTGATTTAATAACAGGTTTGGAAAGGGTTCCCATAAATTTTCTTGTGTCCTTTTATATTTACATTGCCTTAAATTGATTCTATGTGTTAAATCTCGAAAGCGAAAGAAAATCGGGCATGGCTGAAGCCAAGTGGGGACTTGACTGCCACACAGTGGGCAACATTTTTCGACGGACAAAAAACACCCCTACACTACTAGAATTTCGAAAAAAGCGACCAAAGTTGTTCTGTGGCAAAAAGCGACCAATGTTGGCCACTAAACAAGCGAAAATAATAAAATAAATTGTTGAAACACATTAGCGACCATGGTTGGTTTCTACTTGTTCGGTAAATTAGTCAAACTGTTTACTAGACTGGTCAGACTTTCTTGGTCGAAGGTTTACTAAGATTAGCGACCAACCAAGTGGGACCCACCTAAAAAAATTTAATAATTATATTATTATTTTAAAAAATTTATAAAATATAAATATATATAATCTACGAAGCGGGCTTCTGTGTCTATACATACTTACGCTATACTATGCACTAAGTATAAGTATATTAGCTAATATTATATCGAATATAGCTTTTATATATATAGTATATATATATATATACACACTTACGCTATACTATGCACTAAGTATAAGTGTATTAGCTAATATTATATCGAATGTAGCTTATATATATAATATATATACTTACGCTATACTATGCACTAAGTATAAGTGTATTAGCTAATATTATATCGAATGTAGCTTATATATATAATATATATACTTACGCTATGCTATGCACTAATTATAAGTGTATTAGGTAATATTATATCGAGTGTAGCTTATATGTATATATAATATATATACTTACGCTATACCATGTATGCGCTAAGTATAAGTGTATTAGCAAATACTATATCGAATATAGCTTATATATAATATATAAACTTACGCTATACTATGCACTAAGTATAAGTGTATTAGGTAATATTATATCGAATATAGCTTTTATATATATATATATATATATATATATATATATATATATACACTTACACTATACTATGCACTAAGTATAAGTGTATTATCTAATATTATATCGAATGTAGCTTTTATATATATAATATATATACTTACGCTATACTATGCACTAAGTATAAGAGTATTAGGTAATGTTATATCGAATGTAGCTTTTATATATATAATATATATATATATACTTATACTATACTATGCACTAAGTATAAGTGTATTAGCTAATATTATATCGAATGTAGCTTATATATATAATATATATACTTACGGTATACTATGCACTGAGTATAAGTATATTAGGTAATATTATATCGAATATAGCTTATATATATATATATATAATATATATATATACACACACTTACGCTATACTATATATGCAATAAGTATATAAGTGTATTAGCTAATATTATATCAAATATAGCTTATATATATACATATAATATATATATATATATATATATATACTTATGCTATACTATATATGCACTAAGTATAAGTGTCACGATCCAATTCCCAACCCGGTCGTGATGGCGCCTCTCGTGAAGATAAGACCAGCCAACAGAACAACAACACCTCATTTTAACAGTTATTTAGCATGAATAAGTCAAAATCATAGAACATGTAATCATAAGTGCGGAATAAAACGTGATAAACAGGGATCCCATCCCGAATCAGCCCGAAATCGGGGTGTCACAAGTCATGAGCTACTACAGAGTTCACTAAAATGCTACAAGTCTAGAACTAGGAACAAAGTCTGAAGATAATGTAAATACAGATGATAAGGGAGAAAACGGGGCTATGGACGTCGACCGCTACCTCGTCACTCCTAGTCCGCCTGGTCTGGAAAGGAATCAGCGCTCAGGGACAAACTTTGCTATGCCTGTATCTACACACATGGTGCAGGGTGTAATGTGAGTACTCCGACCCAGTGAGTAATAAAAATAAATAATGACTGAGAACATAAAATCCCATAAAGGCACAAATAATGCTATCTCACGCAGTAAAATCAGTTAAGTAGTAAAACAAGTAAAATATAGCAAGAATTCGCTTTAAACAGTTAAAGACAAATATTCTCAACCAGTAAGAAATGCTCAGAAACCTGCCCCTCGGGTGCAATATCGAACTCTCGGTACAGTATCAGCCCCGCGGGATCAGTATCAATCACACAGTACAACATCAGCCCCTCGGGCTCACTCTCAAATCACATGGGTACCCGCGCTCACTATGGGTGTGCAGACTTCGGAGGGGCTCCTACAGCCCAAGCGCTATCAAATAAGGCCTGAAAGCCTGAACATATCAATATGAGGCCAGAAAGCCTTCTCAATATACACTCGAGGCCTGAAAGCCTCTTCACATAATACTTGAGGCCTGAAATCCTCCTCACATAACACTCGAGGCCTGAAAGCCTCCTCATATATCACTCGAGGCCTAAAAGCCTCCTCACATCATTCATTATATCCTCACACATGGCCCTCGGCCTCAAAAAGTCAAAAAATAATCATAAGCCCCTCGGGCATCAGTAAAACAATAATGCTCAGCTCAAACAATAGTTCAAATATATGTTAAAACTCCAAGTTTGAGTAAAAAAAATAGTTGAGTTCATGAAACAGTGTAATTCAAATGGACCGAGTTCAAATAATATTTCAAATAGTGAGGAAAACAGTGATGATAGCTCATAAGGAGTTCAAACAATCGGCAATAAGCCCCAAATATGGCAATAATCCCAAGTCATAGTGAAAAACAACAAGTCATAGATAAATAAGTGGTAAAATATCATCCGGACTGGACCAAATCACAATCCCCAACAGTAAATGACCCCGTGCTCGTCATTGAACGCGTGTCTCATCTCAACACATCACCAAGTTTTCCAAATCCGGGGTCTCAAACCCTCATGACATCATTTAAAATCATTACTCACCTCTAGCCAGCCAAAAGTCTAGCTCGATATGCCCTTTCCTCTTGAATCGACCTCTTCGTGCGTCGAATCTGATCAAAACCACAAGGAATACGTCACAATAGGCTAAGGAATCATAACCCAATCGAAAAGATTCGAAAAATATCAAAAATCACAAAGTTGGCAAAACCCGAGCCCCGGGAGCACTTCTCGAAAAAGTAAAAAATTTACATCACCGGATTCCTCGTCTCGCCACGAGTCTATACATATCATGTTTACCAAAATCGGAGTCTATTTGACCATTCAAATTCCATTTGTAAATCACCAAGTTCCCAAGCCCTAGGTTCACTCTTTTTTGATGAATTGCAACCCATTTCCATGTTAAATCTATCATAATTTCATGTATTTAGGCCAAGGGAGTTACCTCCAATCACACCTAGTCGAAATCCCCCTTCAGATCCGTCCAATAGCTCTCAAGCTCGCTTAAAAATTGTGGAAATAACATAAGCCTCGCGGAACAAAAAAGAATATAAAAACCCTTCTGGCATCAGGGGTTTCCGCTTCTGCGGTCCCCATCCCCGCTTCAGCGATACCGCTTCTGCGGTTATTTTCCGCTTCTGTGGAATTTCATTTAAAATTTCAAGGCCGCTTCTGAGACATACTCTCCGCTTCTGCAGAACTTAATCTCCAGACCTAAACCGCTTCTGCGATTGCCCATCCGCTTCTGCGGACTCGCTTAAGCAAAAAAGGTTGCGCTTCTACGGCACTACCCTACCAGGCCATAAACCACTTTTTCGACCCTCCTCATGCTTCTACGAAACCACTTCTGCGGTCTATTTCCACATAAGCGAAAATATCAGGTACCAGCTGCAACCTGCAATTCCTCAACTCAAATTTCACCCCGTTAGCCATCCGAAATCACCCCGAAGCCCCCGGGACCCCAACCAAAGATACCAACACATCTTAAAACATTATTCAAACTTGCTCCAATCATCAAAACACCTCAAATAACACCAAAATCATCGAATTACATCGGATTCAAGCCTAAGTTTCTTAAAAGCTTCCGAAACACGCATTTAATCAAAAACCCGTCCAAAAAACCTCCGAATGATCTGAAATTTTGCACACACATCAAAAATCACCTAATGAAGCTACAGAAGCTCTAGGAATTCCATTCCGACCCTCGGATCAAAATCTCACCTATCAATCGGAATTTGCCAAAATACTAACTTCGCCAATTAAAGACTAATTCCACACCGGACCTCCAAAATCACTTTCGATCACACTCCTAAGTCACAAATAATCCCCCAAAGCTAACCGAATCACCGGAAATCACATCCGAGCCCTCTAACTCAATAGTCAGCATCCGATTGACTTTTCCAAAACAAGCCTTCCTTAAAGAGACTAAGTATCTCATTTCCATCTAAACCAATCCAATTCGACTCGATCACCTCAAATACCGACAGTGAAGCATAGAGAGACATAAGATAAGGGAAATGGGCCGGTAACTCACATAATGACGGGCCGGGTCGTCACATACTCCCCAACTAAAACAAACGCTCATCGTCGAGCGGGTCAAGAAACATACCTGGAGCCTCAAACAAGTGAGGATATCTGCTTCGCATCTCCTACTTGGTCTCCCAAGTAGCCTCCTCCACGGGCCGACCTCTCCACTGCACGTTCACTAAAGCTATATCCTTTGATCTCAACTTCCAAACCTGACGACCCAAAATAGACACTGGCTCCACATCATATGTCAAATCATCATCCAACTGAACCTTGCTGAAGTCTAATACATGAGACGGGTCCCCAACATACTTCCAGAGCATAGATACATGAAATACCGGATGCACGCTAGATAAGCTGGGTGGCAATGCAAGCTCATAAGCCACCTCCCCAATTCTACTAAGTACCTCAAAAGGCCCAATGAACCGCAGACTCAGCTTCCCTTGCTTTCCAAACCGCATAACACCCTTCATGGGTAAAACCTTCAACAACACCTTCTGCCCCACCATATATGACACATCCCGAACCTTCCGGTCTGCATAACTCTTCTAACGTGATTGTGCTGTACGGAGCCTCTCCTGAATCAGCTTCACCTTCTCTAAGGCATCCTGAACCATCTTTATCCCCAAAAATCTAGCCTCGTCGTGCTCGAACAATCCAACAGGAGATCTACACCGCCTCCCATACAACGCCTCATCCGGAGCCATCTGAATGCTCCACTAATAGCTATTGTTGTAGGCAAACTCTGCAAGTGGCAAAAAGTCATCCCAAGAATCCCCAAAATCAATAACACACGCCTGCAACATGTCCTCTATTATCTGAATAGTACGCTCGGACTGCCCTCCGTCTAAGGATGAAATGCTGTGCTCAACTCCACCTGTTTACCTAGCTCCCGCTAAAAAACTCTCCAGAACTGAGAATTGAACTGAGTACCCCTATCTGAGATAATAGACACTGGAACCCTATGCAATTGGACAATCTCCCGGATAAAGATCCCTGCCAGCCGCTTCAAAGAATAGGTAGTACATACTGGAATAAAGTGCGCGGACTTGGTCAGCCAATCTACCATCACCCAAACCGAATCAAACTTCCTCAAAGTCCGAGGGAGACCACTCACAAAATCTATAGTAATCCTCTCCCACTTCGATGAAGAACACCGCCCGACCTCTGATGCTCGTACTTTACCTGCTGATAGTTGCGACACCGAGCCACAAACCCTACAATATCCTTCTTCATCCTCCTCCACCAATAGTGCTACCTCAAGTCCTGATACAAATCAGTTAATGCTATCTCAAGCAGTAAAATCAGCAAAGCAGTAAAACCAGTAAAATATAGCAAGAGTTCTCTTTAAAAACAGTTAAAGACAAATATTCTCAACAAGTAAGAAATGCTCAGAAACCTGCCCCTCGGGCGCAATATCAAACTTTCAATACAGTATCATCCCCGCGGGCTCAGTATCAATCACATAGTATAACATCATCCCCTCGGGCTCACTCTCAAATCACATGGGTACCCGCGCTCACTGTGGGTGTGCAGACTCCGGAGGGGCTCCTACATCCCAAGCGCTATCAAATAAGGCCTGAAAGCCCGAACATATCAATATGAGGCCTGAAAGCCTTCTCATAATACACTCGAGGCCTGAAAGCCTCCTCACATAACACTCGAGGCCTGAAAGCCTCCTCACATAACACTCGAGGCCTGAAAGCCTCCTCACATATCACTCGAGGCATGAAAACCTCCTCACATCACTCATCATATCCTCACACATGGCGCTCGGCCTCAATCAGTCAAAAAATAATCATAAGCCCCTCGGGCATCAGTAAAACAATAATGCTCAACTCAAACAATAGTTCAAATATCAGTTAAAACTCCAAGTTTGAGTAAAAATATAGCTGAGTTCATGAAACAGTGTAATTCAAATGGACTATGTTCATATAATATTTCAAATACTGAGGAAAACAGTGATGTTAGCTCTCATAATGAGTTCAAACAGTCGGTAATAAGCCCCAAATATGGCAATAAGTTCAATTCATAGTCAAAAGTAACAAGTCATAGCTAAATACGGGGTAAAATATCATCCGGACTGGGCCAAATCACAATCCCGCAATAGGAAATGACCCCGCGCTCATCATTGAACGTGTGTCTCATCTCAACACAGCACCAAGTTGTGCAAATCCGGGGTCTCAAACCCCCAGGACATCATTTAAAATTACTCACCTCTAGCAGGCCAAAAGTCTAGCTCGATATTCCCTTTCCTCTCGAATCGACCTCCTCGTGCGTTGAATCTAATCAAAACCACAAGGAATACGTCACAATAGGCTACAGAATCATAACCCAATCAAAAATACTAGAAAAATATCAAAAATACCAAAGTTGGAAAAACCCGAGCCCCGGGCCCACTTCTCGAAAAATTACAAAATTTACATCACCGGATTCCTCGTCGCGCCACGAGTCTATACATATCAAGTTTACCAAAATCGGAGTCAATTTGTCCCTTCGAATTCCATTTTCAAATCACCAAGTTCCCAAGACCTAGCTTCACTCTTTTTTGATGAATTTCAACCAATTTCCTTGTTAAATCTATCAGAATTTCATGTATTTAGGACAAGGGACTTACCTCTAATCACACCTAGTTGAAATCCTCCTTCAATTCCGTCCAATAGCTCTCAAGCTCGCTTAAAAATAGAGGAAATAACATAAGCCTCGCGGAACAAAAATGAATATAAAAAACCCTTCGGGCATCAGGGGTTTCCGCTCCCGCGGTTCCCATCCCCGCTTCCGTAATACCGCTTTTGCGGTTATTTTTCGCTTTTGCAGAATTTCATTTAAAAATTCAATGCCGCTTTTGCGACATACTCTCCGCTTCTGCGGAACTTAATCTCCAGACCTAAACAGCTTCTGCGATTGCCCATTCGCTTCTGCAGACTTGCTTAAGCGAAAAAGGTTCCGCTTCTGCGGAACTTCCCTACCAGGCCATAAAATGCTTTTGCGACCCTCCTCACGCTTCTGCAGAACCGCTTCTGCGGTCTATTTCCGCAGAAGCGAAAATATCAGGTACCAGCTGTTGATACCAAATTTTTTCCTAAGTATTTTTATACCCAAAATACTTTTAAAATAACTTATATGTGCATATTTAAGCATACCAAAGAGTTTTGGTACTTTTCCAAAAGTTTAATAATTTTTAAACCGATTTATCGTCTATTTTTCATACCACAGAATTCAGTAATTATTTCCAAAACTATCATTTTGGTGAATAACTTATTTTATTCTCATATTTATACCAAAATACAATTAAGGTGATTTTTTGCATATATTTACGAATTTATTTGGTATTTTTAAGGTTAAATTGTATATAATTGCAATCATAGCCTATTTTACGATTAATAGTATTTTATAATAATAAAATTAGTTCCAGTATTTTTTAATTAATATTTATGAATTATTAAGGGGTTCATTGCTTTTGATTATCTCCCAAAGTCATTTTCACTATTTTTATAAAATTAAACTAAGGAAAATTGGCTATTTAAATACTAGCTCCATCTATTTCAATTTTAGCCTTAAATTAGACCCCAATCTCAACCCCAATTACCCAACCAAATTCCTAAATTACCCGACCCATACCCTCTCCTATCCTACCCAAACCCGTCCCCCGTTTAACCCGTTTAATCCCAACTGTTGATCTTTTAGATCAACGGCTCCCCTCATCCCCTTCCTTTTTTAATCCAACTAACCACCCTAACTCTTTCATTCCTCCTAATCCACATCCCTCAATTTCCCTCTCCTCTATGATTCTCTCTAAGACCTAAACCTAAACCTAGCCGCCTCCCTCTGGCTACCACCCAAAACCGTCTGAATCCATGGCTTCCAAAGCCATTTAAGGCCCGTACTTGCCTCCGATGGCTCCTGCATGCATGTTGTTTTAAGAATCGAGGCCAGACCTCGAGGATCTTCACTCAGACCTTCACTTATTCGAAGATCACGTCCATCTCCGGCCTTGCTCCGGTGGCCCTTGGTCTTTTGAGCCTGATTGTGATGTTCTCTGGCTTAGATCGTGACTTTTCCAGGCTTTCTCGCTTCTAGGGGTCTTTTAGAACCCTAGCCTCTTAAGGTTCTCCTGATCACTTTAGATCTGTTCTAGATCTGTGTTTGTTTTAAGGTTTCAAATAGTTTTTCAAAGTTTGCTTTCAAACCTTTCATCTTCTCCGACCTAGGGTTTCTCTGATTTTACGTGTTCTACTGTGATTTTTATGTGTTTTCTTCTATTATGTTTTCTTTTACTGTGTTTTGCATGATTTTTCTTTATTATGTTTTCATGAAGTTTTTGGGGAATACATGTTTAAGGTCTCAGTCCCTTTGAGTTTTCTGAACTTATTGCGTTACTATTTTTGCCTGACTTACTTGTTTTCGTTTCTAGACTCGATTAAATTTGGGGTTTCATTCGAGTTTGGAGGTCACTTGTTACGTGCTTTGTGTGCTTCTCGTCTCTAAACTTGCTTGGTTTCAAAACCCTAATCTCTGAGTTCCTGAAGTTGTTTTGTCTTTGTTGCTCCATGTGGTTCTGACTTTTGATAAACTCTATAAGACCTTGTTTATTTGACTCCTTGGCATGTTCCTGATACCCCCTTCCCCTGTTACTAGACAAGCCCTACTTGTTCTCTTTGACATGATTTAACCTCACACGCCCAATGTTGTGCATTCTTTATATACCCTCTAGAATTTGGGACTGATTTCAGACTTCCTTGTGTAAGCATGATTGATTCTTTCCTTGTTTTATTTGTAAACTCTTTTCAACCTTTCGATTCCCCTATTTCTGACTTGGTTCATTGGTGATTTTGAATCCCAGATTCCCTGATTTACTATGTACTAATTGATTTACTTTGTCCTTGCCTTATTTACTTAACCGTGTATTTCAAAATTTTCTTTCCTTAATTAAAACCCCTATATATTTACCCCCTTTTTGTATGCTATGCACAATACGTTTACTTGATCTCTTTCCTTAAATAACTCTTTCCCTTTACCATTCAAATTTGAATTCCTCAATTAAAAGGAGTTTCCGCTACTGATTGATTCTAATTGATACATAATTATTTTCTTACCTTGTTCCCTGCCTGATTTCAAACTATAAATACTCTCCTCCCTTCTCTTTGAACACACGAAAAAAGACACGGAAAAAAAAAAGAATATGAGTTTAAAAATTACTCTCACTTAAAAACTCTCTCTTTCTTTCTGATACTTGTGCTGATGTGGACTTCGTTTACTCTACTTTTTTCTACACTCTTTTGCTTCTCTACTGGTATGTCCTAGTTAGTTTACATGTCTCAACAACAATGTGTTTTACTTCTGCCTACTTTTGTCCAATTCTTTTAGTTGACATTTGTTTCTAGAATGCTATAACATGTTTTCCCTTTCCTTTGTAGTTCAGTATTTAAATTATATATGCATCCTGTCAGTTGCTTGTCATGAGTTTGATACTTTATGAATCCTAGGCCCTCATACCCCTTTGTATGCTTTAAGTTATGGTTCAGAAAACATGGCAATGCCTGAAATCATTGTCCATGGCTATGAACTGGATCCTTTGGGATCCTAAGCTTGTCAATTTTCCATCCCCATTACCTATTGTGTGTGCTGAGTAACAGCCTTGGCCTAGCAATACACCTGATTACTGTTTAGGCCATGGCTTGACCTCCAATAAGTCTATACTCCCTAAATGTTTGATCATAGGTTGGTCAGGGGTATGCCAGTCTTATTGTGGCTGGGCATGACCACCAACCTGCCTGGGTTGTCCTCCTACCCTTTTCTATTGCAATTACACCCAAATCATAGAATTTAAGTTCTGCCCCTTGTGTGAGCCTTGCCTTGGGACCCTGGAGTTCTTTCTAAACTTGGACACATAAGAGTTGGCCCTTCTATACTCACAACTTAATTTCTATGAATATCTTGGGTGTATGCACTGCCTGGGGTTCCTGAAATCCCTTGGATCTCTGAAACGCTTTAGATAAGAGAAGGCTTGAAAATCTGGATCTCGAAAGTGGTTCAATCTCATATTATTAGGCCTCAAGTCTGGATTAGGCTTCTCGTATGTAGCTAAGGATTCCTGATGTATTTTTATTATTTCAGTTGTTTCTTTTGGGGTTGTATTAATTTGTACAAACTCTTGGGAACTTAGTAAAAGAAGGGGGAAGGGGATTTATTTTCTGCACCAATGGTAGAGATCCTGCCTATAGGCTCAAATATTTTATTTCTGCAAACGCGCCTAGAAATCATGCCTATAGGTTTTAACTCTCATCTCCGCATATCCACCTAGAAACCATGCCTATAGGTTTTAACTCTTATCTCTGCATATCCACCTAGAAATCATGCCAATAGTTTTTTTTATTTTAATTTCTGCAGAACTCACATTTAGAAATCATGTTCATAGGTTTAATCTTTAATTCCCGCAAACACGCGTAGATATCTTGCATATAGGTCAATTCCTAGTTATTCCGCAATTTCATATAAAACATGGTTTACTAAACCGATGCATTCTTCAAACGACATTAGGCAAACTATTTGTATGTAAATAATAATAAAACTACATATAAATACCATGCTCATAGGATTTTTTTTATGTCTAAAGGGTGTCCAAATCACTATCCACATAGAAAGCGTGCCTATCGGATGTTTTGAACCAAAATAGAGATAATACTCGCTTCAACTCATATTTTCCCGTTAAAAATCAGTAACCCCCTATTAAGTTTGTGAATCTGTTTCTAAAGTCAGTATATGTCTCACCTAGTTCTAATTAACACTTAAGTCAATCAGATCATCTTTCAAACTACTGCATTCGAGTATGCCTAATGTAGACTTTTCGCCTAAAAATATACATTGAACCAGTCCGCTTGTCGCTTTATTTAAATAAGACCAAAATCAGTAAGTGAAAGACGTGCTAAACTCTATGATTTTGATGATTTATGGAGGCATATTTGAGCCCTGAATGCTTGTTTGATCCCCTTCTATTTGCAACTATTTGTTTTGATTGACGCCTTAGCATTTTATCCTTTGAAACTTCTAAAAGCCCCAAATACCTTTACCTTTAGGATTAGTAGTCCATTTGCCACCAGGACTGATAGGATCGGGAAGGGTAGTAGCATGCAATAAGTAAACGATACCGTTCCGCGCTTTAACACCTTAGCGGGGTGGGAAGGGTAGACATGAAGATGATGATTCCATGATAACTCTATGCGTACAATTGGGTACCAGTGTTGTGTGAATGATCCATGTAATTTATAAACCTAGGACCCCCTCCCTTTTATTAGTTTTAACAAAAAAAAATTTAAAATTTTAAAAGTTGTTGCACTTTCCACTTCTGTTTCTCACACGATTTTCAGGTTGCGTGTACCAATTATTTGACCCCTTTCCCCTTACTTGCATATTTCTTTTATAACCAAACTGCTCCCTTTCTGAATTTCGGCACTTCTTTTAACCCTTTTATGCTTCTTATTTTGTATTTGCAATAATTTTTTGTTTATTAACGTTTGCATTCATAGTCACAATTGTAGCATGGCCAGGAACCACACTAGTGGATCTCGAGGGGTGCCTAATACCTTCCCCTCGAGATAATTTCAAGCCCTTACCCAAAACTCTGGTCTGCATCTTTAATTCTTCTAAAAGTGTCCTAATGCACTATAATCATTAGGTGGCGACTCTCCAAAATCCAAAAACCCAATCCCCAAACGGGAAAAGAGTTGTCTCCCCAAATGTCGTGAACCCGATTCCGCGAGGAAAAAAAATGGGGGCGTCGACAGCATGGCGACTCTACTGAGGATTCTTTAGGCTTTTACCATTGCATGCTATATGTGACTTTGCCGCTTTCTTTATTGCTTTGTTTAATTACTTTATTTGAAACTGACTTGTTTCTTTTGTTTCTTTTTTTTCTTTAATTACTTTCATTTACTGCTTTCCCGTCAATGCTTTTGTAAATTTTGAGCAATCATTGTAAACTTTATCGTATGAACGTGAAAATACATGTCAATATGTTTCATTCTTGTAAACTGCATCTTCAACATCATATTCCACTCGTGCCAAACAAATACTATAACAACGCTTATAATGAGTAGTTTCGCGCTTCCAATACTATTACCCCCCTAAATTTGGCAAAGACATATTTGCGGTAAAACCTGTCCATCAGCGGTGCAGTCGACGGTTCCGTGCCTTTCCCTCTTGAGTTGTCCGCTCAAGGGTACCTATCTAAAACTCCAATAGAAACCTTACTCCATTTAAACTATTCATGCATCATGGTCAAACCTAGCCGAGTCAGTTATGTTGTCCACATAATGACTCATTAAGATAGCCTTGTCCGAAGGTAACTGGGTTTTCTTGAAACCTAAACAGACACTTCCATGTTCTGTGCATTTATTTTGAGAACTAAATGCTTGATATGCTAATTATTGGTTTAAATAGTCGAGTTCGGTGGGGTAAGGGCCTAACGTTTTGTTTTGCAGAAAATGTTTGGCCCGTGCTTATTTGCTGCTAGGACTACGCGAGCTGGTGAAGCTGTTCAAGGGAGACGAAGAAGCCAAATCTGGTGAAGGTCCTTCTGAGACCAAGTAGTTAGGAGTCCTTTTATTCTTTATTTTAATGTAATAAGGCCAATGGCCAATAGTGACATTTTACTTTCTATTATTTAGAGTCGTTTTGGAGTCATCTTATTTTGTCAATAAAATGAGGTATTTAGCATTATAAGTTCTCCAAAACTATTTGTCGCTAGGCCTACCACGGGCACAACGAGGCACCAAAACTAGGACGCAATTTTACATTTTTCAAAAAACGTGTTTAAATACTGCAATATTTTTCCTCATAACCCGCACTAACTTGTTACCTTTTTTGTTTTTCTTTTATTTTTTATTCCCCTCCCCAAAGGTTAGTTCGTGCATTCTAGCACCATCAGCATACTCCAAAAGATCCAAGGGCCCTCCACCTCCTTTTCCTCCTCTTCCTCCTCCGAGTCCTATCCGGAACAAAAACAAAGGTAGAAGGGAGATCCAAGCGCTAGAAAGGAGATCGAGATTCCTCAGGGTACCTCGGTTTCTAAGGAAACCGCTACCCAACTGGAGCAAAAGCTGTTGAAATTCCGAGAATAACTGGATCAGGTTCGGAACTTGGCGAAACTATCATTTTCCCTCACTGCTCCTGATGTCAACACTCAGAACCCCGCACCTCCACAAAACACCCCACAACCACAGATACAACCCACTCATACCAAACACTGCAACACATGCCACGCTCCCAACAACACTCCACTACTCATTCTCGAACCACTGAACGCCATAAATTACCATCTCCACAACACTCCTATTTTTGTGGATACCGTACCCCACTACACCTCAAATACACCTGAGTCTGATGACAAAGACTCCCTTATCAGGAACTTAGTGGCAAAACTCAAGAAATTAACCAGCCGAGTTCAGGGCCTGGAAGGTAACAAAGGTATTGAAGGGTTAAATTATGAAGATCTATGCATTCAGCCAGATGTTGAACTTCCAGAGGGGTACAAACCTCCCAAGTTCGAAATGTTTGAAGGGACAGGAGATCCCAGAGTCCACCTGAGGACATATTGCGATAAGCTTCTTGGAGTTGGAAGGGATGAGAAGATCCGTATAAAGCTCTTCATGAGGAGCCTGAAAGGAGATGCACTATCCTGGTACATCAGCCAAGACCCCAAGAAATGGACGAGTTGGGTAAGTATGGCATCAGATTTCATGGATAGATTCCGATTCAATACATAGAACGAACCGAATGTATTCTATATACAGAACTTGAAGAAGAAGCCCACCGAAACATTCTGCGAGTATGCCACTCTTTGGAGGTCCGAAGCTGCAAAGGTTAGGCTGGCCCTAGAAAAGGAGCAAATGAATAGATTCTTCATCCAGGCTCAGGATCCCTAATATTACGAGAGGTTGATTCTGATCGAGGGTCAGAAGTTCTCCGATATCATCAAACTTGGAGAAAGAATCGAAGAGGGCATTAAGAATGGTATGGTTACAAATCTTAAAGCCCTACAAGCCACCAATAAGGCTTTGCAGACTGGTGGCATGTCCAAAAAGAAGGATGTATGTGCCGTAATGGTCGCACAGGGAGCCAAATCACCACCAAAATACCACACTTACCCATCACCTCCACTTACATATCAGCCTATCCCGAATTACCAAGCACCCGCACCCTCCTATCCGCCTCCCGTTTACTAGTCCTCTCAACCTTTCACATATAAACCCACCTCGCCCAGATACTCTCAACCAGCACCTGTTTACCAAGCTTATAACGCTCAACCCTCTCATTACCAATCACCACCCACCCGTCAAAATTTCCCAAGACCCAGACCAAATTTTGACCGCAAACCTCCCAGACAATACACAGCCATCGCTAAACCGATTAACAAGCTATATGAAAGACTTAAAGCTATTGGTTACGTCACTCCTATCCCAACCAAAGCCCCAGAAAATCCCCCCCAGTGGGTCAACCCTAACAAGACCTATGCGTATTATTCCGGTATGAAGGGACACACCCTTGACGAGTGTCGTTCATTGAAAGCCAAGATTCAGACCCGGATTGACAATAAGGTCATTGTAGCAAAGGAGCCTGCTCCTAATATTTGTAACAACCCTCTGCTTGACCACAAAGGTGGAGACATTCACATCGTCGAGATCGAGGATGATTGGGACCCCAAAGGGTCGATAGGATTGATTGATGAAGGGGATGAACCAAAGAAACCAGCAGCTACACTTAACCCAATTGTTGTGCAGAATCAACCTTCCAAGGACAATAAAGTAATATGTCTATACCTCTCGAATTTGAAGTGCCTCCTTTTTCAAAGGCACCCGGACCAATCGAGGTTGAATTTGGAGTTCCAAAGGCACCTACACCTTTTGAAGTTGCTGTGTTACCATCAAGGGTGCCTATTCTAGTGGCAATAACAGACATAACACCATTCCACTCAAATGCCATACCATGGGATTACACTGCTAAAGCTAGGAGGAAAGGAAAGACCAAGACAACAGACACAACTTCCGCACAGGGAATGACTAGAAAAGGAAGGGTTTACACCCCAGAGCACCTAGCTGAGTCCAGTAAGCAAGTCCCGGCACGGCCTATTGAAACATGACCCGACGATCTTTGGAGGAAAATACAGGCTAAGTAGTACTCAGTCGCTGAACAGTTGAACAAAACACCAGCACAGATATCTATCCTGGCTCTTCTGCAGAGTTTAGACGCTCACAAGAATGCCCTAATGAAGATACTCAGCAAAGCCTATGTGCCCATCAATATAACCGGGGGTGAAATGGCGAATATGGTGGGGCAAGTGCTGGAGAGCCATAAAATAACCTTCCACGAAGATGAGTTGCCGCCGGAAGGTTTGAGCCACAATAAGGCACTGCATATCATCGTGCAATGCGAAGATTATTTCATCACCAGAGTTCTGATCGATGGAGGATCGAGCCTCAACATCTATCCGCTTGTAACTCTCAGAACTTTGGGGAAAGGCCTACATGAGATCAAAGACGGGGCTATCAATGTCAAAGCCTTCGATGGGTCCCAGAGATCTACTATTAGAGAAATCAGCCTATGCTTTCAAATGGGACCAACATGGTTTGATGTCAACTTCCAAGTGATAGATGACCCGACATCCTACAACTTGTTGTTCGGACGCCCCTGGATCCATGCTGCTGGAGCCGTAGCATCGACCCTACATCAGGCAGTAAAGTTCGAATGGAACCACCAAGAAATGATCATTCATGGCGATGGTTGTAACCCCATATACAGTCGCCAGACCATCCCAATGATCGGGGGCATAAGGAGGATAGGCGGAGAAACATACCACCATATCGAAAGGGTCAACGTGGTAGATAAGGATAAGTGGTGGGACAACAAGATCAAAAGTATCCTGAATTGGTGTGGGTACGAGCCTGAAAAGGTACTCGGTAAAAATCTTCAGGGGATTACTAAACCCATCAAACTAAAGAAGCATGGTACTACATTTGGCTTAGGATACGATTATACTTGGGAGGAATTCCAGAACTGGTCACCACCTTGGCACAGCCTCTACTATCCGTTGGAGTTTCCGATACCTAGCCTGGAGTAGACCTTCCAACTGGCAGATACTATATATGGGTCAGAAGAAGATGAAGCGTTGGCAGCCATGAAGAATTTGTTCCTTGAGGATGATATATTGATTTCTATGTCCTTTTCGAGAAGGAAGGGGAGGAAGGCTCTTCTATACAAGTTGTGAATAGAGGGGACCGCCTCAGCAACTGGTCAATTAAGACCGTCAGGGCCGGGAAGGCTTCGGGGTATCAAGGCTAAACAAAAGCACCATGCATCTCATCTTTTCTTTTTTAGCTTACTTTACTAGTTGATTTTCTTTCCGCAATGTCATTAATTTCGAAAAGAGCTCCGATGTTTCAAAAAATTATGGATTTAATCAAGCATTTTAGTTTATCATATATATCTCTCTTATTATTTCCTCTATCATTTACTCTATTTTATACAACATTACTATTACTTATCTTGACGATGAACCAATGACTGTGACTTGCAACGAAACAACTCAAGAAAAAGACATAGACTCAGAAGAAGATGAGATACCTGAAGAGGTCGTCAGGGAGGTTGAAAATTTTGAGAATAGACCTAAGTCCAACCTGGAAGAAACTGAGGTCATTAATTTGGGAGATACAGATAATATCAAAGAAACTCACATAAGTGTTCACTTGTCGCCATTAGAAAAGGAAGAGTCTACATAATTTTTAAAAGAATATGACGACATATTTGCCTAGTTGTATGATGATATGACTGGTCTCAGCACGGCCATTGTAGCTCATAAGTTGCCAACAGATCCAGCCTGTCCGCCGGTAAAGCAGAAGCTCTGCAAATTCAAGCCCGACATGAGTTTGAAGATCAAAGAGGAGGTTACTAAGGAAGTCAAAGCTAAGGTTCTCAAAGTGGTAGAGTATCCAACATGGTTAGCCAACATCATGCCAGTAACAAAGAAGGACGGGAAGGTTAGAATTTGTGTCGAATAACGGGATCTTAACCGGGCCAGTCCCAAAGATGACTTCCCCTTGCCAAACATACACATTCTTATCGACAACTGCGCCAAGCATAAGTTGTAGTCTTTCGTCGATTGTTTCGCTGGGTATCATCAGATATGGATGGATGAGGAAGATGCAGAGAAAACAGATTTCATCATCCCATGGGGGATGTATTGTTACAAAATGATGCCGTTTGGGATGAAGAATGCTGGCACCGCCTACATGAGAGACATGACTACCATCTTCCATGATATGATACACAGGGAGATCGAGGTATATGTGGACAATGTCATCATCAAATCAGAGAAAGCCATTGATCAAATGGAAGATCTGAGAAAGTTCTTCAACAGACTGAGAAGGTACAATCAAAAACTGAATCCCGCCAAGTGTGCTTTCGGGGTTCTTGCCAGAAAACTACTGGGTTTCATCGTGACTCATCGAGGAATAGAATTAGACCCATCAAACGTCAAAGCCATTCAAGAATTTCCACCTCCAAAGAACAAGAAGGACATGATGAGTTTCTTGGGAAGACTCAACTATATCAGCCGGTTCATAGCCCAGTCCACAGTCATTTGTGAACCCATCTTTAAAATGCTGAAGAAAGACGCTGCGACTAGATGGACCGAAGATTGTCAGAAAGCCTTTGACAGAATCAAGGAATACTTGTCAACGACCACCGGTCTTGATTTCGGCCCAGCCAGGAAGGCCTATTGCTTTATCTTGCAGTTTTGGATGGAGCATTCGGTTGTGTTTTGGGACAACATGATGAAATAGGGAGAAAGGAGTAGGCCATCTACTATCTCAGTAAGAAGTTTACCCCGTACGAGGCCCGATATTCCTTATTAGAGCGCACCTGTTGTGCTCTGACTTGGGTAGCTTAGAAATTGAGGCATTATTTCTATGCCTACACTACTTATCTCATATCTAGGATGGATCTGTTGAAGTATATCTTCCAGAAGCCCATGCCCACCGGCAAGCTCGCCAAGTGGCAAATCTTGTTGAGTGAATTCCATATTGTTAACGTAACTCATAAAGCAATCAAGGGTCAAGCCATAGCAGATCACCTTCCCGAGAATCCTATCGCCGGAGAATACGAACCCCTGAGAACATATTTTCCTAATGAAGAAGTGTCCTTTGTAGGAGAAGATATTGCAGAATCTTACGATGGTTGGTTGTTGATTTTCGACAGAGCCGCCAATTTTAAAGGAATTGGCATAGGGCAGTCCTAGTATCAGAAATCAGCTAGCATTACCCAGTATCCGCCAAGTGATAACATCAAAATCCACTGCTAAAAAGCAATAGACACGGTCGCATGCAATATAATTTACGCAACTATGAGTCGGGGTCGAATCCTATAGAGAACAATGTGTAGGCGATTAGGAATGTAAGAAAATCATCGCTAGTTGCACAATGCCAAACACTAAGAATTTTTGTTGGAAAATTTTTTAAATCTAATTGCAGAAATGAAAACTAACCTAAATAGCAAGTAAAGTGATCAATGGCTAGAAGTATGAATGCATCGGGAATTACACTCAAGTAACGATCCAATGTATTTCATGATTTTACAAATATGAGCGAGTTTATGTTAATTAGCCACGGATAATAATTCTTAATTAGCTTCTTCCGAAAACTAACAAGACTTACTAATTGAATTATCCCTAATCACAATTAGAAGATTAAGCACACCCGGAAGGCTACAAGTAGTTCAATCCTATCCCTAGGTAGAATCTATAAAATGAGGGTTAACGTCTCAAGTTCTTGTTAATTAATCTTTTCCAATCCCAAACTATTTTTTCCAAAATCAATTCGGAGTTAATGGGCGAGTCCTAGGGTTAGCTAATCCATTTGCAAACATTAAAGAACAAGAATAATTAAAGTAACAATAACTCACTTCATAAATATATAAAAATTATTTAATACATAAGCACAACAAGATATTTAATACACTTTATATGAATACTTCCATAAACAAGGTTCAAGTGTTGGAAATAAATACTACACACTTAAATATTCAATACAAAGCAAGGAAATGAAGAAATAAACATAAGTGGGTAAGAAAATATTAACCCCAAGCTTCAATCTTCAAGACCCAAGTGTGTATGCAAAAACCCTAGCTTCCAAAAATGTTCTCTCTAGTCTATGAGGACTGAAAATAAGCTAAAGATCTCAAAAATGTCTGCTTGGACGAGTATAAAAATGATTTGGGGATTACAAACATGAAATTCCATTTTTACCCCAGGCCTGATGCACTGTTTATGCATATGCGGAACAATAACCGCAGATGCGGTTACGCAAAGGCAGAAACATTAACGCAGAAGCAGAAATCCGTCGTAGTGCTAGTGACCGCAGAAACGGAAAATTAAGCGCTTCTGCGCTTTCGCAAAAGCGGAAATTCTACAGCAAAAGAGGTTCCTGCCTTATCATCCAAATTCGCAGAATCGGTTCTTCAATCGCAGAAGCGGAAGTCACTTCTGCGGCCACTCCTCCGCAGAAGCGGAATTCACTGGAAGTTTTTGGCATGATTTCACCTTCTTTTTGCTCAATTCCACTTCAATTCAATTCGAACCACTTCCTAGCATCATTTACCTGAAAATCTAACAATAACCGCCATAAACAACCTCATTTTATAATTAAATGGACATAAAAGCTAAGGAAAAGAGGCTAGAATGAGTGGTAAAATCACCACTCATCAACACCCCTAACTTAAAGCTTTTGCTTGTCCTCAAGCAAATCAAAACCAGAACTTCAATGAGGATTCACCATTTAAAACACAAGTGGTATTGCTCTTATTTACATATCACATTTTCCAATTTGAACACCATACTAATGGATTTGGTTGGTACTAACAATTAGGCTCAAATATACACATCTTTCCCGAATGACTCCCTCATAAAGAAAAACAACTTCAAGAATGTGCAAGAGGGTTTCAAAATAATCAAGTGACACAAATAAGCCTCAAGAAGTGACTCAAAAGCACTAGTTCACTACAAATGCTCACTTTACTCAATTTCACCAATCTTTCTTAATTCATCTCCCCTCACAAGAAATAAAGTCCCAAAATCACTATATTTACAATTCAACATAAGGGACAAATTTTTCAAAAACACTCACTCTCACAAAGAACTTCAAGTGTTACAACATTTCATACCATAAGCTTGCCCTTATTTTAATTCATCGCTTATTCAAGAATGTTCGGTTGGAGGTCTCATAAGGACTTTTTTTGGCTTGTAATGTAGGTTTAGGTAAGGGTTGGATAAACATTTGGGTACAAGTGACTTCACCCTCCTTGAACACTACTCACAAGTTTCCTTCTTTTTGCACTTTGATTCTCTTCAACCCACATAGCCTCATCGGCATCTATTTCCCATTATAGAGCCACCTTACATAGCTCTCTATTTTTTCCAAGGCTCCATAATATATATATACAAACAATTTTCTCTCTTTTTTTTTATACACAATTTTCTTTTGGAGCTTGATTGATTTAATACGAACACAATGAGGCATATGATCCTACACTCAATGTACAACCTTACCAATTTTTACTTTAGCACCACACCCCCAACTTAGGCTTTTAGCCTCATTCTCAATGTTCAAGGAGGGACGGGTTCAAAAGAGGGAATAATTTTTCAAGAAGGTCAAAAGTTTGTAATGAGTTGGCCAAAGAAAAAGGTTTCAAGGCTCAAATAGGGTACTGGTGATATTCTTTAAGCAAGGGTAGACTTCAAAGACTAAAGAGGTTTTCGTAAATAAAACAAAGAACGCCTAAGATCATTCCTCCAACCAAACATACGATCATTATCATCGAAAGACCAACCGGGCAAGTTCTAGATGATAGAAGTGAACACAAGATTTATTTCAACAAACACTAACACACATGGCACATGAATTAATCAAGCTGGATCAATTTTATTATCTAATAATGGTATCTAAAGTAATATTCAAACTAGTGGGCAAAAGAGTCACTAAAAGAGCCAAAAATTTATCACAAGAATTATTTGGCACCAAGCACTTACTTGTTTGAGTTCAAAATCAAATTTTTGGAGGGGTATTCTTAATTTACACTCTACATACAAGAGACTATTATTATTAGTACCAAATAATCCAAAAGCCTCATCCTATCAAAACAAGACTAATTCCCTTAAGAAAGTTGTCAATCTATCCAACATCGGGAAAAGTCACCATGTTCACTTCAAAAGTGTTCCTTGGGAAAGAACCGTAGCATGAAAAAAACCCAAGGAAATTTTATTTAAGTAAATGAAAATAAAAGAAAAGAAAACTAATACAAAGGATACTAAAATAAAAGAAGCTAGTACTACTAAAAAGAAAAAAAAGCTAATAAGATGAAAAATAAATAACGAAATCAAAATAAAAACACAAACACGACTAATCAAACCAAGCCCGGCAAGGGCACATAATCTAAAAATATGAATACAGTACAATGCCACCCCCAACTAAAACATTGCAGTGTCCCTACCGCACAATATCAAATATAAAGAATAACTAGTTTGAGGGTCTCCCTGAGGTCTGCATCAGACTAGCAGACTGTGGGAGGACGGCTGATCAGTGCTGAGCTGTGCTCGTGGCTCTATCATCCTCGGTCTCCTCATCGTCATCATCATCATCGTCACCACCATCGCCAGCAGACTCTGAAATGAAGGAATGATCCTCGCTATCATCTTGGGGTGCTACTGGTATCTTCTTGTCTGGGTTTCCCCATTTGAAGATAGCCTTGATGCCTCTCCACATTTTGATCATGAGTTTTTCCTTCTTCTTGTTCCTTCTTCTCCTTCTCAAATTCTGACTGAAGGGTGGCATGCACCTTGGCCAAAGTGCTGTAGGCCCTCTCTAATCTAGTCACGGACGCAGCCATCTTCTCAATATGTTCATTTTGACACTTCTGTGCCTCCAAGTAACTCTGCATGTGGTCCCTAGAGAAGTATGAAGGTCCAGTCTGGGAGGATGAGGGCCCACTCGGAAGTTGCGATACTAACTCCTTAATTGATGCAAGCTCGGAGTTAAGTATCCCAAATGGCCCTTGAGAAGCTACCTGTGAATAGGACTCTGAACCGGTGGCCGTGGTGGTGACTTTACTCTTTTTCTTTTGACCACACTTCCCTCTCCTGTCACTCTCAAAGGATGAAAAGGTTTGTCCGATGGTAGCCACCGATCGGTGCTACGGACGTCAACCTCTGCTCTGGTGCACAGCTGTGTGATCAGGAAGGGGAACATCATGCATGCATCCTTGTCTCTCAAGTACTCTCTCATCTCTCGTAGAATGTAGTATCCAACATTCACACGAATGTCATCCAATAGGCATTCAATAATCAATGCTCGAGTGTAGGAGACGTCTGTAACATTTCCGCACGGAGAGACCCTGTTGCATAGGATGTTTAGCCACATCTTTGTCTCAGCTGTGAAGTCGGTAGATTTGAGCCCCTTTCTCTTGTTTCCCCATTTTTCTCTCAAGTGCGGCGGGATGAGTTTGGAGACAAGCCATGCTCCATTTTCACAATTATCTTTTGCTTGTACCTGCTCCACCAGAAAGTTGGGAATACCCAGAGTGTCATTGATTTGCTCAATCCCAAACCTCACTGCTTTACTTCTGATGACGATTTGTGGGCTATCAAAATCTGCGTGCCTGAGGTTGGCATAAAACTCACGAACTCACTCCTCATTGGCTTTGCAAGGAGTGGTGATAAAGCAAGACCATCCTGATGAGTTGAGCCGAGCATAGAAGTCCGGAAGCTTTTCAGCCAATTTATCTTCATGTATCCCATTTTCAAGAATGACCCTCCTCCTAACGAGGTCGTCCAGATATCGACGCTCTCATGCCGCAGACATGAAGCGTGAATCATCAAATGGATCATCAATATGTTCTTGAATTTCAGGGTGGGATCAGCTTGGGTTTGGGTCGATTTTCAATTGAAACACCTACAAAAAATCAACACAAGATTAGTCGGACAATAGAATCATGTTAAGCAATTTAAAACACTGCAATTGAGCCAAAAAATTAGGTTGAACGGGTCTGGGAAGCCATTTTTTCAACCCCACTATTTTTGGAAAAACTGGGCAGTTTTCGCTTCTGCGGATTCAGAGTCGCAGAAGCGGTTCCGCTTTTGCGGTTTTCCGATCGCTTCTGCAATTTTTTTTTCATTTGTTTTGCTTCTGGGGAAATCATACCGCAGAAGCGGTGTCGCTTCTGCGAGAAGTTGACCGCTTCTGCGGTCTCAGTCGTCTTCTTCAGTGATATTGTATTGCCTCATTATTTTTTCTTGTTTTTTTTCTTTTTCACTTTTAACCCAATTGTTGGCATCACAATACATAATTAATGCACTAAATAAAAACATGATTCAATGGAGACTAATTTTGTGCCGCTTCGCATGAGATTCTCACTCAAGCATTGTGTCAAACACTTTTCGAGCGAGTTAAAATGAAACCTTCTTCACAAAAATCGGGTACTCAAGACTTCTCACGATTTTTGTCCAATATAAACAGCACACACATGACTACACTCAACCAATTCCCTCATCTCTTGAAAGTAACAACAGGAGTTTAAAACAAACAAGAAGAAAAAGAAAAGAAAACTCAAAAAAAAAAATCTGTTGCACTTGAGCACATAGAGAATGTGAAGTGAGAGATGAGTATTGAGAAGAGGGTTTATAAGATAATACCTGAACTTGTTCAAGGGGAAGAATTACGAGCAAGCTTCGTTGGATTTTTGGAGAATTTTTCGTTTTTGGGGAGTTAGGGCAAGGGGAAACAGTGAGTGAAGTGCTTTTGAACAAATGAACGTTCAAAATTCTTTTTACAATTAAAAACATGTCCGACTTCCGATTCTGCGAAAAAAGACCTGCTTCTACAATTTCGCTTAAGCGTCTGGTGAACCGCTTCTGCGTACGTTTGCGCTTCTGCGATGGATTTTTGCTTCTGCGGGACCGCAAATGCGGTCTTAAAGACGCAGAAGCAGTTTTCACAGAGATTTGTTGGACAGTTTTCTGCAATTACTGGTTTTAACCCTCCAAACCACTCCAACCTGTTCAAATCAACTCCAAAAAATCTAAAACTTGGCAGATTAGTCAAAAATAATATTCTAAGCTATTCTAAAAAACAAATTTTCAAAAATGACTAAAAATTTTGAAAAATGATGGGTTGCCTCCCACCAAGCGCCGCATTTAACGTCGTGCCACGATGCAAATAACTTTACCACTTTTCTCGCCACTTGGATGATATGAATTGGGCACCTAGCTTAGAATCAAGCTTGTGACCACAAGCGATAGGGGGCGGTAAGTTGATGATCGAACCAATGCATAAATTCTTCATTTTGCACTTCTTGGCTCTTAAGTGACGAATGTCATTTTGTTTTCTTGTTTCCTCAAACTGTAAAATGAATGGTTGTTGTCTTTCCTCGTTGCAATCCCTCATTGACTCGTGTAGTTCAACGTGTCGCCACACAATTCCAACGTTGAAAAATGCTTGGAAAGTGACTCCAACCTTCACTTTGCAATTTTTCTATCTTGACATCCTCTTCTTCCCCCGGACTGGAGTTAATCACAACCATATTTGCATTTATACCGGTTGAATCTAATTCCATATTTTTCTTGGCATCATTAGTACTCATGGAGTCGGTTGGTGGATGTTCACTTCTTGAATCCTCGAAGTAAAGCTCACTTTCTTCCACGGAACTGGACTCTTCTTGGCTTTCCTTCAAACTCTCAAGTTGGTGGGCATAGTGAGCCTCAACCAATATTTGCATTTGACCTTCCAAAGTACGGATGTGTTCATCATTGTGTGCCAAACTTTGTTTCAAGTCCTCGAGTGCAAAGTTGTGCTTCTCCTCATTTTCAAGAATGGTCTCCAACATGAGCATCATTCTTTCATTTCGAGCATTTGAGAGTTCTTCATGGTTTTGATCAAGTGCCAAGGAAGGATTTTCACTTTCAATCTCCAAGGGAGGTCCTTGGCTTTTATTCACTTCCGAGGCTTTTTGAACCCTTGAGGCTTTGATCATTTCATCCATTTGTGAGTGCAATCTTTCAAGCGCCAAGTCATTTTGGAGACTATTCTCCAAAAGCTCCTCCAAGGCATTTTGCTCCTTGTTGCCTTTGTCAAGTAAACACTCCAACATAAGCTTGAACTCTCCATTTTGGCCATGCTCAACTTCTTCCACTTCCATGGCCCTATAATTCTCATCACAAAAAGTAGACTCATCACAGTAGGGTCTTGGGGAAGGGAAGGACAAATATGCACAATAATCCCAATGACCATTTTGGAAACCACACTTATCACAAATACTCCAACCATGGGGTTGAGATTGTGCGCACAAACCACCCCCGGGAGAATTTAAACAATTTTGCCACGAGTGTGGTCCTCCACAATAAGGACAAGTGTCATCAAAGTATGAACAACTACCATCCGACCAATTTCATTGTACGATGCCATTTTTTTCAAAACTAAGAAAATAAACTAGATAAATAGACCAAGGTAAGAAAAATAATTACCCAAATATTCACAAGTTTGGACTAAAGCACTTTCGCTTATTTCTCAAACAACCTAAATTACGCCAAATTGTTCCCCGGCAACGGCGCCAATTTTGATGACGTCCAAATCCACTGCTAAAAAGCAATAGACACGGTCGCATGCAATATAATTTACACAACTATGAGTCGGGGTCGAATCCCACAGAGAACAATGTGTAGGTGATTAGGAATGTAAGAAAATTATCGCTAGTTGCGCAATGCCAAACACTAAGAATTTTGGTTGGAAAATGTTTTTATATCTAATTGAGGAAATGTAAACTAACCTAGAAAGCAAGTAAAGTGATCAATGTCTACAAGTATGAATGCATCGGGAATTACACTCAACTAACGATCCAATGTATTTCATGATTTTACAAATATGAGCGAGTTTATGTTAATTAGCCACGGATAATAACTCTTAATTAGCTTCTTCCGAAAACTAAAAAGACTTCCTAATTGAATTATCCCTAATCACAATTAGAAGATTAAGCACACCCATAAGGCTACAAGTAGTTCAATCCTATCCCTAGGTAGAATCTATAAAATGAGGGTTAACGCCTCAAGTTCTTGTTAATTAATCTTTCCCAACCCCAAACTATTTTTCCCAAAATCAATTCGGAGTTAATGGGAGAGTCCTAGGGTTAGCTAATCCCTTTGGAAACATTAAAGAACTGGGATAATTAAAGTAACAATAACTCACTTCATAAATATTTAAAAATCATTCAATACATAAGCACAACAAGATATTTAATCCACACTTTAAATATGGATATTTCCATAAACAAGGTTCAAGAGTTGGAAATAAATACTACACACATAAATATTCAATATAAAGCAAGGAAATGAAGAAATAAACATAAATGGGTAAGAAAATCTTAACCCCAAGCTTCAATCTTCAAGACCCAAGTGTGTATGAAAAAACCCTAGCTTCAAAAAATGTTCTCTCTAGTCCATGAGGACTGAAAATAAGCCAAAGATCTCTAAAATGTCTGCTTGGACGAGTATAAAAATGAATTACAAACATGAAATTCAATTTTTGCCCCAGGCCTGATGCACTATTTTTGCATCTACGGAACAATAACTACAGATGCGGTTACGCAAAGGCGAAAACATTAACGCAGAAGCGGAAATTCGTAATAGTGCCAGTGACCGCAGAAGCGTAAAATTAAGCGCTTCTGCGCTTCCGCAAAAGCGGTTCCTGCCTTATCATCCAAATCCGCAGAAGCGGTTCTTCAATCGCAGAAGCGGAAGTCGCTTTTGCGGCCATTCCTCCGCAGAAGCAGAATTCACTGGAAGTTTTTGGCATGATTTCACCTTTGTTTTGCTCAATTCCACTTCAATTCAATTCGAACCACTTCGTAGCATCATTTACCTTAAAATATAACAATAACCACCATAAACAACCTCATTTTACAATTAAATGGACATAAATGCTAAGGAAAAGAGGCTAGAATGAGTGGTAAAATCACCACTCATCACCAAGCTCAGGTTCCCTTGCACAAACAACATGGCCGAATACGAAGCTTGCATCCTGGGACTCAAAATGGCCATTAACATGAACATTCAAGAGTTACTGGTGATCGGGGACTCAGACCTGCTCATACATCAAGTTTGAGAAGAATGGGCAACCAAAAACTCTAAGATACTTCCCTACTTGCATCACATAAATGAGTTAAGGAAAAGATTCACAAAGACAGAATTTCAGCATGTCCCCAGGGTCTAGAACGAGTTCGCTGATGCATTGGCTACTTTGTCATCCATGATCCAGTATCCAGACACGAATTTCATTGATCCTATCCCAGTGAAGATCTATGATCAGCCAGCTAATTGTGCTCACGTTGAGGAAGAAGGAGATGGAAAACCATGGTTCCACGACATCAAGGAGTACTTGACAACGGGAGAATACCCAGAATTTGCCAACGCCACTCAAAAGCGCACACTCCGGAGATTATCCAAAAACTTCTTTCACGACGGGGGAATCCTGTGTAGGAGGACTCCCGATTTGGGTTTATTTAGGTGTGTCGAAGCAAAAGAAGCATCCAGACTATTGGACGAAGTGCATGCAGGGACTTGCGGGCCGCACATGAATGGTTTTGTTTTAGCAAGGAAGATACTCCGAGCAGGTTATTTTTGGATGACTATGGAAACTGACCGTATCTAGTATGTTCGCAAGTGTCTTCGATGTCAAATACATGCAGATATGATAAAGGGGCCCCCAAATGAGCTTACTGCAACAACTTCAATGTGGCCATTCACTGCCTGGGGGATGGACGTCATTGGACATATCGAGCCTGCCGCATCAAACGGGCACATGTTTATCCTGGTGGCAATTGATTATTTCACCAAATGGGTTGAAGCAGCGTCATACAAGGCAGTAACTAAGAAAGTTGTGGCAGATTTTGCCCGTGACCGTATTGTTTGCCAATTCATAATTTCGAAATCAATCATCACCGATAATGGTTCCAATCTCAATAGCGACTTGATGAAAGAAATGTGAGAGAAATTCAAGATAAAACACAAGAACTCTACAGCCGAAAGACCTCAGATGAATGGATCTGTAGAAGCAGCCAACATGAATATCAAGAAGATACTAAGAAAGATGGTCAAAAGTCACATACAATGTCATGAGAAGTTATCATTCGCCTTAATGGGATACCGCACCACATCCCGCACATCGACCGGAGCAATTCCCTACATGCTGGTTTATGGTATAGAGGCGATCATCCCTACCGAGGTAGAGATTCCCTCCTTAAGGATCATACAAGAAGCAGAGTTGGACGATGCAGAATGGGTAAAAGGTCGCTACGAGCAGTTAGCCCTTATAGATGGGAAAAGGATGAATGCGGTTTACTACGGTCAGTTGTATCAGAACAGAATGTCCAAAGCCTTCAACAAAAGAGTTAAGCCTAGGAAGTTTACACCGGGGCAGCTGGTGTTGAAAAAAATAATCCTACAGCAAGATGAAGCCAAGGGAAAATTCTCTCCCAACTGGAAAGGTCCATACATGGTTCACCGGGTTCTAACTAGAAGAGCCCTTATTCTTGCAAAAATGGACGGAGAAGTCTAGCCAAAGCCAATCAACTCAGACGCAGTGAAATGATATTATGTGTAATCACCTATGATTTCTTTATGATGTAATTTGAACTACACGTGACCTGATTCTTATTTAAGAGGGGATACGTAGGCAGCCATATGGGTTCGGTCACAATTTAATAAAAATTTCATTTCCCCCTATTATTGGAACTGGGGCTGAATTTTGAGGAGGGCCCTAAAATTCCGAAGTCAGTCTTCAGCCGCTCATCGCTAGGGATGTCAGCCTAGTGAACTGGGGCATAGTTTTGAGGAGGACCCTCAAAATTCTGAGGTTGATTCTTCAGTTATTTAGTGTAGCCGTTAGAAGGGCCAGCCCAGTAAACTGGGGTAGAATTTTGAGGAGGACCCTCAAAATTTCAGAGCAAGAGAGGTTGCAATGCTTTGAACCACGTCACAATCGTTGGTTCATTTAAACAAAACTATTTTCTACTTGCGTTATATTTGTTAAATCATGCATAACTATGATAGCTGCTGTTTATTGACGCTACCCCAATGATACGCGACGCCGGAAGCCACAAAAAAACGAACTAACCTTTCCCTTTTACAAAACTCACAATTTTCTTTGGACGCAAGCACCCGATTCACAAACATATTGGGCAATCGTATTGAACCGTTATGCCTATTCTATCCGCACACAATATCCTCAGCAGTCGCCATATCACAATCAGCTGCCAGCTATCAGATGAGAATTTTTACTTACTATCTGCATTTCCTGCATTGCATAAGGCTACCTTCCTGCCTTTCGAGACTAAGCGTTGTCTCCATCTGCATTATCTACATTGCATAAGGCTACCTTCCTGCCTTCCGAGACCAAGCGTTGTCTCCATATGCATTATCTGCATAACATAAGGCTACCTTCCTGCCTTTCGAGACTAAGCGTTGTCTCCATCTGCATTATCTGCATTGTATAAGGCTACCTTCCTGCCTTCCGAGACTAAGCGTTGTCTCTATATGCATTATCTGCATTGCATAAGGCTACCTTCCTGCCTTCCGAGACTAAGCGTTTTCTCCATCTGCATCGCATAAGGCTACCTTTCTGCATTTCGATACTAAGCGTTGTCTCCATCCTGCATTATCTACATAAGGCTGCCTTTCTGCCTTCCGAGGTTAAGCTCAACCTCCACTTGCATGGCTGAAATACTGCCACTTTATCTTTCTTGCATGGCTGAAATATCGCCACTTTATCTTTCTTGCATGGCTGAAATACCGCCACTTTATCTTTATTGCATGGCTGAAATACCGCCACTTTATCTTTCTTGCACGGCTGGAATATTGCCACTTTTACTCACGTCTTGCAATCAGCTGAAATATCGCCCAACCTTATTTAAAATTTACATCGCAAAACATTATTTAAATTCTTTATCGGCTGAAACATCGCCATTTTACTTTTACATCGGTTGGAACATTGCTTGTTTCTGTAAATTTCTATCGGCTGAAATATCTCCATTTACGTTTTTTTTTTGCATCGGCCGAAATACCGCCAAAATCTTGCATTTCATGGTCTGAAATATCGCCAAACTGTTCGAAGGCGTCATTGTTCGGAGGCATCATCCTCATAGCCCGAGAACACCATGCCATGGCCCGAGGACCCACTTTCCTGCACATCATTATTCGAAGGCATCATGGTTCGGAGGTACCATTATCATGGCCCGAGAACATCATTGCATAGCCTGCGAATCCTTTAATTTTGTGCTTCATGGCGCAGGACATCATGGCCCGAGGACGTCATCCTAACCGTCCAAAGACAGCATTCATGGTCCGATGGGGAACCTGCATCACGTTTATGTTTATGCACAATATACGCCTATATTGATCACTTGCAGGTACACCGTCTAGCAACAGCTGTCTTAGCAGGAGCGATCCCGCACTGGTTCTCGCAGCCGATCAGCTTCAAAATACCTCTTGCCCCCCCCCAAACATCGTGTCCGTCCTTTCGAATCTCCATCGGCATGTTTCGTCAATGGTTCCTGAACTACATACGGCCTAACTCTTGCAAAACCAGGGATATGTTGGAAGCTCAAAAACTAGAGCTCGGTCAAATTCTCTTCAAATCGATGCTTCCGGTCAAAATTAGCCATCATATCTTTACCTGACAACTCTTTCATCCTTCCCGGGTAAAGAAGGGCAACTGTTGATACCCAATTTTTCCCTGAGTATTTTTATACACAAAATACTTTCAAATAACATATATGTGCATATATAAGCACACCCAATAGTTTTGGCACTTTTCCAAAATTTTGATGATTTTTAAACCGATTTATAGTCTATTTTTAACACCACAGAATTCAGTAATTATTTCCAAAACTTTCATTTTGGCGACTAACTTATTTTATTCTCATATTTATACCAAAATACAATTAAGGTGTTTTTTTGCATATACTTACGAATTTATTTGGTATTTTAAAGCTAAATTGCATATAATTGCAATCATAGCCTATTTTACGATTAATAATATTTTATAATGATAAAATTAGTTCCAGTATTTTTTAATTAATATTTATGAATTATTAAGGGGTTCATTGCTTTTGCTTATCTCCCAAAGTCATTTTCACTATTTTTATAAAATTAAACTAAGGAAAATTGGCTATTTAAATACTAGCTCAATCTATTTCAATTTTAACCTTAAATTAGACCCCAATTACCCAACCCAATTCCTATACCCGACCCATACCCTCTCCTATCCTACCCAAACCTGGCCCCCGTTTAACTCGTTTAATCCCAACTGTTGATCTTTTAGATCAACGGCTCCCCTCATCCCCTTCCTTTTTTAATCAAAATGACCACCCTAACTCTCTCATTCCTCCTAATCCACATCCCTCAAGTTCCCTCTCCTCTATGATTCTCTCTAAGACCTAAACCTAACCCTAGCCGCCTCCCTCCGGCTACCACCTAAAACCGCCTAAATCCATGGATTCCAAAGCCATTAAAGGCCTGTACTTGCCTCCAATGGCTCCTGCATGCCTGTTCTTTGAAGAATCGATGCCAGACCTCGAGGGTCTTCACTCAGACCTTCACTTATTCAAAGATCCCATCTATCTCCGGCCTTGCTCCGGTGGCCCTTGGTCTTTTGAGCCTGATTGTGATGTTTTCTGGCTTAGATCGTGACTTTTCCAGGCTTTCTCGCTTCTAGGGCTCTTTTGAAACCCTATCCTCTCAAGGTTCTCCTGATATCTTTAGATCTGTTCTAGATCTGTGTTTGTTTTAACGTTTCAAATGATTTTTCAAAGTTTGCTTTCAAACCTTTCATCTTCTCCGACCTAGGGTTTCCCTGATTTTACGTGCTCTACTGTGATCTTTATGTATTTTCTTTTATTATGTTTTTTTTATACTGTGTTTCGCATGATTTTTCTTTATTATGTTTTCATGAAGTTTCTGGGGAATACATATTTAAGGTCTCAGTCTCTTAGAGTTTTCTTAACTTACTGCGTTAGTATTTCTTCCTGACTTACTTGATTTCATTTCTAGACTCGATTAAATTTGGGGTTTCATTCGTTTTTGGAGGTCGCTTGTTACGTGCTATGTGCTCTTCTCATCTCGAAACTTTCTTGGTTTCAAAACCCTAATCTCTGAGTTCCCGAAGTTGTTTCGTCTTTGTTGCTCTATGTGGTTCTGACTTTTGCTAAACTCTATATGACATTGTTTACGTGACTCCTTGGCATGTTTCTGATACCCCCTTCCCCTATTACTAGACTAGCCCTACTGGTTCTCTTTGCTATGATATAACCTCATACGCCCAATGTTGTGCATTCTTTATATACCCTCTAGAATTTGGGACTGATTTCAGACTTCCTTGTGTAAGGATCATTGATTCTTTCCTTGTTTTATTTGAAAACTCTTTTTAACCTTTCGATTCCCCTATTTTTGACTTCGTTCATTGGTGATTTTGAATCCCCGATTCCCTGATTTACTATGTACTAATTGGTTTACTTTGTCCTTGCTTTACATATTTAACCGTGTATTTCAAAATTTTATTTCCTTAATTAAAACCCCTATGTATTTACCCCTTATTTGTATGCTATGCACAATATGTTTACTTGGTCTCCTTCATTAAATAACTCTTGCCCTTCACCGTTCAAATTTGAATTCCACAATTGAAAGGATTTTTCGCTAGTGATTGATTCTAATTGATACATGATTATTTTCTTACCTTGTTCCCTGCCTGATTTCAAACTATAAATACTCTCCTCCCTTCTATTTGAACACACGAACAAAAAGACACGGAAAAAAAAGAATCTGAGTTCAAAAATCACTATCACTTAAAACTCTCTCTTTCTTTCTAATACTTGTGCTGTTGTGGACTTCGTTTACTGTACTTTCTTCTGCACACTTTTGCTTCTCTACTGGTATGTCCCAGTTAGTTTACATGTCTCAACAACAATGTGTTTTACTTCTGCCTACTTCTGTCCAATTCTTTTAGTTGACATTTGTTTCTAGAATGCTATAACATGTTTTCCCTTTCCTTTGTAGTTCAATATTTAAATTATATATGCATCCTGTGAGTTGCTTGTCATGAATTTGATACTTTATGAATCCTAGACCCTCATACCCCTTTGTATGCTTTAAGTTATGGTTCAGAAAACATGGCAATGCCTGAAATCATTGTCCATGGCTATGAACTGGATCCTTTTGGATCCTAAGCTTGTCAATTTTCCATCCCCATTACCTATTGTGTGTGCTGAGTAACAGCCTTGGCCTGGCAGTACACCTTATTACTGTTCAGGCCATGGCTTGACCTCCAATAAGTCTGTACTCCCTAAATGTTTGATCATAGGTTGGTCAGGGGTATGCCACTCTTATTGTGCTGGGCATGACCACCAACCTGCCTGGGTTGTCCTGCTACCCTTTTCTATTGCAATTACACTCAACTCATTGAATTTAAGTTCTGCCCCTTGTGTGAGCCTTGCCTTGGGACCCTGGAGTTCTTTCTAAACTTGGACATATAAGAGTTGGCCCTTCCACACTCACAACTCAATTTCTATGAATATCTTGGGTGTATGCACTGCCTGGGGTTCCTGAAATCCTTTAGATCTCTGAAACACTTTAGATAAGAGAAGTCTTGGAAATCTGGATCTCGGATGTGGTTCAATCTCATATTATTAGGCCTCAAGTCTAGATTAGGCTTCTCATATGTAGCTGAGGATTCCTGATGTATTTTTATTATTTCAGTCGTTTCTTTTGGTTGTAATAATTTGTACAAACTCTGGGGAACTTAGTAAAAGAAGGGGGAAGGGGATTTATTTTCTGCACCAAGGGTAGAGATCTTGCCTATAGGCTCAAGCATTTTATTTCTGAAAACGCGCCTAGAAATCATGCCTATAGGTTTTAACTCTCATCTCCGCATATCCACCTACAAACCATGCCTATAGGTTTTAACTCTCATCTCTGCATATCCACCTAGAAATTAGGCCAATAGGTATTTTTATTTTAATTTCTGCAAAACTCACATTTAGAAATCATGTTCATAGTTTTAATCTTTAATTCCCGCAAACACGCGTAGATATCCTGCCTATAGTTCAATTCCTAATTATTCCGCAATTTCAGATAAAACATGGTTTACTAAACCGATGCATTCTGCAAACGACATTAGGCAAACTATTTGTAGGTAAATAATAATAAAACTGCATATAGATACCATGCTCATAGGATTTTTTTATGTCTAAAGGGTGTCCAAATCACTATCCACATAGAAAGCATGCCTATCAGAAGTTTTGAACCTAAATAGAGATAATACTCGCTGCAACTCATATCTTCCCGTTAAAAATCTGTAACCCCTTGTTAAGTTTGTGAATCTATTTCTAAAGTCAATATATGTCTCACCTAGTTCTAATTAACACTTAAGTCAATCAGATCAGCTTTCAAACAACTGCATTCGAGTATGCCTAATGTAGACTTTCCGCCTAAAAATATGCGTTGAACCAGTCCGCTTGTCGCTTTATTTAAATAAGACCAAAATCAGTAAGTGAAAGACGTGCTAAACTCTGTGATTTTGATGATTTATGGAGACATATTTGATCCCTGAATGCTTGTTTGATCCCCTTCAATTTTCAACTATTTGTTTTGATTGACGCCTTAGCATTTTATCCTTTGAAACTTCTAAAAGCCCCAAATCCATTTTCCTTTAGGATTAGTAGTCCATTTGCCTCCAGGACTGATAGGATCGGGATGGGTAGTAGCATGCAATAAGTAAACGATAATGTTCCGCGCTTTAACACCTTAACGGAGTGGGAATGGTAGACATCGAGATGATGATTCCACGATAACACTATGCGTACAATTGGGTACCAGTGTTGTGCGAATGATCCATGTAATGTATAAACCTAGGACCCCCTCCCTTTTTATTAGTTTTAACAAAAAAAATTTAAATTTTAAAAGTTGTTGCACTTTCCACTTCTGTTTCTCACACGATTTTCAGGTTGCTTGCACCAATTGTTTGACCCCTTTCCCCTTACTTGCATATTTCTTTTATAACCAAACTGCTTCCTTTTTGAATTTCAGCACTTCTTTTAATCCTTTTATACTTCTTATTTTGTATTAGCAATACTTGTTTGTTTATTCGCGTTTGCATTCCAAGTCACAATTGTAGCATGGTCGGGAACCACACTAGTGGATCTCGAGGGGTGCCTAACACCTTCCCCTCGAGATAATTTCAAGCCCTTACCCAAAACTCTGGTTCGCATCTTTAATTCTTCTAAAAGTGTCCTAAAGCACTATAATCATTAGTTGGTGACTCTCCAAAATCCAAAAACCCAATCCCCAAACGGGAAAAGAGTTGTCTCCCCGAATGTCGTGAACCCGATTCCGCGAGGAAAAAAAAGGGGTCGTCAACACCAGCTGCAACCTGCAATTTCTCAACTCAAATTTCACCCCGTTAGCCATCTGAAATCACCCTGAGGCCCCCGGGGACCTCAACCAAAGGTACTAACACATCTTAAAACATTATTCAAACTTGCTCCAATCATCAAAACACCTCAACTAATACAAAAATCATCAAATTACATCGGATTCAAGCCTAAGTTTCTTAAAAACTTCGGAAAGACGCATTTGATCAAAAACCCATCCAAAACACCTTCGAATGATCTGAAATTTTGCACACACATCCAAAATCACCTAACGAAGCTACAACAACTCTCAGAATTCCATTCCGACACTCGGATCAAAATCTCACCAATCAACCGGAATTCGCCAAAATACTAACTTCGCCAATTCAAGCCTAATTCTACACTGGACCTCCAAAATCACTTCCGATCACACTCCTAAGTCACAAATTATACCCCGAAGCTAACCAAATCACCGAAAATCACATCCGAGCCCTCTAACTCAACAGTCAACATCCGATTGACTTTTCTAAAACAAGCCTTCCTTAAAGAGACTAAGTGTCTCATTTTCATCTAAACCAATACAATTCGACTTGAACACCTCAAATACCGATAATGAAGCATAGAGAGACATAAGATGAGGGAAACAGAGGGTTAACTCACGTGCGACGGGCCGGGTCGTCACAATAAGTGTATTAGGTAATATTATATTGAATATGGCTTGTATATGTATAATATATATACTTACGTTATACTATATATGCACTAAGTATAAGTGTATTAGGTAATATTTTATTGAATATAGCTTATATATGTATAATATATATACTTACGTTATACTATGCACTAAGTATCAATGTATTAGGTATTATTATATCGAATGTATCTTATATATATATATATATATATATATATACACACACACACACTTACGCTATACTATGCACTTAGTATAAGTGTATTTGGTAATGTTATATCGAATATTGTTTATATATATATAATGTATATACTTACGCTAGACTATGCACTAAGTATAAGTGTATTAAATAATATTATATCGAATATAGCTTTTATATATTTATATATATATACACACACACACACACACACACACTTACGCTATTTTATGAAATAATTATAAGTATATTAGGTAATATTATATTGAATGTAGCTTATATATATATATATAAAATATATATACTTACGTTATACTAAGTATATAATATTATACTTACGATATAATAGCTAATATTATATCGAATATCACTCATATTAAGTATCATATATATATATATATATATATATATATATATATATATATATATATAAATATATATATATATATATTT
>MU718185.1:223165-263777 GCA_026770625.1 Nicotiana glauca
GACAATTCCCTCTTACAAGGTTAGAAAGGAGACTCACCTCGCTTCGAAGATCCATAACCGGCATTCCACGCCCTTCCGAAGACTCTAATTGATGCACCACGCTCAAAAACTAGCCAACAGTTATGCAAATCCATTAATATATGCTAAATTATATATTACAATCTAATTTATAGCAATTCCTAACTCCGATCGAAAAGTGGACCAAAACGCCCTCATCCCCACGTGCCCGAAATCCGAAATTTTTCAAAAATAAACTTTACCCATAAACTCACGAACTTAAATATATGATTTTCTCTTAATTTCATCCCCAAAATCGTGGCTAAATTCCAAGAATACTAATTTCCTAGGTTTTCCACCAAAACCTCACTTTTATACTAACTTGAATACTTAAATCAATACATATTTGTTGTATTTAACTCAAAATAGGTGGGGATATCTTAACTTGTCGTTGATGACGAAAATACTCTCTTGAAGCTCCACCAAAAATTGCCCAAGCTATGAAAAATGGGTGAAATGAACACAAACCCCGATTTAAAACATGCCTTCTGCCTCCAGCGATTTCCGCACATGCGGTCCCTTGACAGCTTCTGCGATTCCGCAGGTGCGGATAGAACACCGCTTCTGCGGTCCGCCCAAGGCTTCCCTTCTTTCGCCTCTGCAATGCCCCCTCCACAGATGGGGTCCCCCTTCTGCGGACACCTGACCGCATCTACGGTCCACAATGAGCCGACCAAAATCGCTTCTGTGACCACTTCTCCGCAAATGCGGTCCCGCTTCTGCGGAACCTTGACCGCATCTGCGATCCTCAAGCCCTTGACCACAAATTCGCACATGCGCCTTCCTAGCCGCTTCTACGGCATCGCACCTGCTGCCCCTTTTCCGCAAGCGCGGTTATGACAGCAACCAGACCCTTAAGCCCTCTTCAAAATTCCATTTTTTATCCGTTAACCACTCGGAATCCACCCGAGGTCCCCAGGACCCCAATCAAACATACCAACCAATGCCATAACACATTACGGACTTGCCCGAGGCCTCAAATCACATCGAACAATGCTAAAATTACAAATCAACCCCCAATCCAAACTTAATGAACTTTAGAATTTCAAACTTCTATTTCTGACGTTTAAACCTATCAGATCACGTCCGATTGACCTCAAATTTTGCACACAAGTCATATTAGACATTACGAACCTACTCCAACATTCGGAATTGGATTCCGACCCCGATATCCAAAAGTCCACCTCCGGTCAAACTTCTCAAAAACCTTCAAATTTCTACCTTTAGCCAAATGGCTCCAATATGACCTACGGACATCCGAATTCACTTCCAATCGTGCCCCCAACTCCAGAATCACCATACGGAGCTATTCACAGTCTCGGAATCCCAAACGAATATCGCTAACACTGAAATGCACTTCAAGCTAAACTTATGAAATTTCTTCTAAAATGCTAACTTCCATACTAAGCGCCAAAATACTCCCGGGTTATCCAAAACCCAAACCAGGCATACGCCCTAGTCCGAAATCATCATACGAACCTACTGGAACCTTCGGATCCTGATTCTGAGGTCGTTTGCTTAAAATTCTCATCCTAGTTCATTCTTTCAACTTTAGGCTCCTGAAATAAGAATTCTCTTCCCAAATCAACTCCGAATTTCCCGAAACTCAATTCCGACCGCGTGTACAAGTCGCAATACCTGAAATAAAGATGTTCATGGCCTCTGACCACTGAATAGAGTGCTGGGACTCAAAAAGACCGGTCAGGTCGTTACATTCTTTCCCACTTAAACATACGTTCGTCCTCGAACGCGCTGAGAACTACACTAGGGTAGTCTGAAATCGCTGTTTAACATCACATGCACCTTCCCGTGCTACCACAACTCGGTTGAGCACCTTAGCTTGATCAATTCTGAAGATATTATCTTTTATTCAAGCAGATACGCCTTAAAGCCCAATTCTAACACCCGAAATTCTCTACAAAGCCTGTTTCCAACATAGGATCACCATATTAATCACCACACGCTATACCTAAACATAGATGCATAACCTTGCCGAATTCATACCTAGCATCACTTTACTCACCGGACCACAATAACCTTTATCTGATCAACTTAGTCTAAATATGTCATGCCCGAACCTCGGGAGGCGCGACCGGCGCTCAATCAAATGAACCCGACTGAGAAAGCCTTACTGAACACTTTCTACCCCAACTTAAAATGAATGCGGAACTCATACCTTTGATTAATTTGAACGATAATACACAGTGTATACCACATTACTAGTTCATTTCATATCATAAAATTTTACCGTTCATAAGCTAGCTTCATGGATTCTATTAGAGTTACGGCTTAAGGAGATCACAAGTTTAGGATTACAATATATACATATAGGGGACTCCCCAAAACCCGTGCATAACCCACACTAGTGTCTATGGAGCCTCTACGGATACAACAGATAAGCTTGACTATGCCGGCAACAAGGCCCCGGCTAAACCTCAAAAGTGAAAAGCTGTAATAACAAAAGATACACCATGCAGCCCCATGGAAGAATAAGGGGCTCACCGAGACTTCGAGTAGATGAACGCTCCGCTACACACTGTCGGCACTGTTTTCTATGGAGCAACCTACAATCATAACACGAATGTAGCGCCCTCGGCAAAAGGGACATCAATACATTTGAATTGTACTAGTATGTATAACTAAACACCATTTTACTAGAAAGAACTATCAAATAGATGCAAGCAAATAATATGGGCAAGTCAAAGAAGCAATTCACATAATCTTTCATACAATTTCCACAACATAGAATAGAGCATTTTTGTCACATGTTCACCACTGTTCTCATTACCACCGCCATCTCAAGCGGAGTCCGGTCACGACCCGACCGGCTAGGTAACCTCATTGGAGGCATTACTCTCAATCAATAATTCATTTCCTTTCTCCGGAATTCAATATCAACACATTACCACCATGTGTGTGGCATGGTATCCGATCACGACCCGATCGGCTAGGTCACCTTCTTGGAGGCATTACTCGATTCTCATTTGTCAACACCTTCAAATCTTTATTCCACACATATCATAACCATTCCTGGGCACTCATGACCACCACCATCACATCGTTTTCCCTTTCCAACATTCGTTTTACAAGTTATGATCATAGACACATATATCAAAGATAACTCAAGTTGCAATCACAAATAGTGAGCACATAGCTAGCATGAATAATTCTTTGTTTCAGTGTCAGCTTATAGCCCAAATATTTCAATATATAATCGTTCTTTTCATCATTATCTAATTATCAATATTGGTATGTTATACACATTGAGGCACACCCGTCATGTAAACATGTAGATAATTGCAAATCAATTAACACACAGCTACAATCGATACATTTACTAATACGACCTTATCAAACGTTCGTGAGCACCAACAGAGCTCGATTTCTAATAAAAAGGGGTTTTAGCCATACATACCTCAATAAAGTTTTTCCTTATTTTTTTACAATTTTCCGGAACTCTTAGCGCTTCGATCTATTGAGCAAGAATTTCAAGTTAAATTGAGAATTAGAGACAAAACTGAAGTTCTAGCTTGGTTCGAGCATATCATCAAACACTAAAGGTGCACTATGACCTTAGGCCCCTTTTTGTGAGGAATTTCTATCATTTTGTATCCCCAATTGCCCCCCCCCCCCCACCCCCTTTTTTTATTTTTTTTATTTTACTACTTTCCAATACTCTATGGTGGCGTGCATGCCAGAGATTCATTCTCATACCCATGAATTACTTCCCTAATGACCCCATTTGGCTAAGTATACAAACATGAGCTGAGGTGATGGAGCCTTACCTCTTGGGATGAAGATTCAGGAGACTTCACTTGATTTTCTTCAATGATTTAGCCCAATCTTATGAAATAATTTTATGGGAGACTTTCCCTCTCTAAGAAACCTCTTCCTCTCTCTAAAAATGCTCAGAAGAATGTTCAAAATGAGCTAGAACACCGGTTATATCGATATGGAAGTCGGGTTAAAAATTAGAAAATTGGACCCGCAGTCAACTATGCAGTCGCATTTGCGACCGCAGAATGAACATGCGGTCCGCATAATGGACCGCAGAATGCCTCCCAAAAAACCATACATTCTGACTCACTCTGCGGTAAGAATGTGGTCCGCATTCATGTTCTGCGGTCGCAAAGTGCACCGCAGAACTGACCTTCGCAAATTCAAAGGGAAAATATACGACGACTATGCGGTCCGCATTTTGATTATGCGACTGCATTTCAACCGCATAACTGACTTCAATTTTTAACTAACATTCTGCCTTACTATGTGGCAGATATGCGGTCCGCATTTCAATTATGCGACCGCATTCTGGACCGCATTTCTTGCATTTTTTTGGGAAACTTATTCTTGACTTTTTAATGCATTATCCAATCCAAAAAGTTCCGCGCCACGGCGAGCTTTCTCGCCGCGAAGCATATTTACTAATTTCTAATACATGATCCTAACTTGGCACCATGGGATCCGGGTTTTTGAGTAGGGATTTCACGGGGCCTTACAAAATACTACTAATCTGATGCTCCAATTGCACCACATGTCATACTCCTGACGAAACCTTTACCTCATTCTGAACCAAATAATGGTCTTAAATCCATAACATACTTCATATAGTCGGATTGCACTGATCCGAGATCAAGGGATCTCGTCCCATCTGATACAATTGCTCAGGCAACAAGCCACCCCACGCATTATCGAAAGTCTTATATGATTCTACCATGTGCCAATAGGCTACCAATTCGAACGCGATACAATGAAAATGAACTCTGAAAAGGAAATCCAATTTCCCCGCTCGCGAATCATACATGCGACGTGGGCAACATACTACACAGACCCCGCTTGCGAATCATACATGCGACGCGGGCTCATAGCTAATACGAGCTTTCCTCAAAAAAATAGGAAATGAAGTACATAAAAGTAGATATAGGGAATTGTGCCCAACATCACACTGTTGCGGTGTACAACCCTATTCAAATAACATAGATCTCACATAAGAAGATTGCACATCGAGCTAAATTAGCTCATTACAACCATAATACCGAATATCGGTCATAAGCATGCTAAGTGCATAATATCATCCCTAAGGGAACATATAGCGTCATAAGCTACAAAACTCAAGCACGACTGAGGTGCGATATACAATCTGAATCTCAAGAGCCATCTATCTCATAACACCACATTTTTACGCGGATCCTCAACACATAAGCAATTTCTCAAGCCGTCTCATAACTCACACGGCGCAATGCATCACTTTTAGATATTTAACAGCGAAGTAATACCTTCACTACTCCATAAGGAGCGCATAACTGAAATGAACATAATTGACCTGACATAGTGCCCAAATTCACATTTAAATCCATCCACCGACCCCAAGTCGATCCCGGTCATATCGAACTAAGCCAATAACCTTTCAAGGTCCATACAAATTTTCCTATTCTCGTAACATACAAGGATGACCAACGTAGCCAGAGCGAACCTCCACAGTCCATAACCCAATAAACAGAGTGCCCTCTGGGCATAAATCCTCAAACTAGTCACATTGCCACAATTTTCATACCTGGTTTGAATCTTTAATAAGTCAAGTGACTACGTGCCACATTTATACAACCTCCATGTAGGACATACCCCCACAACCTACCATAACAAATAACTGGGTCTTACCTCCAACCCACCGGCCGCACCAACGCTCAAAAGCATTCAAGAATCATTAACCATGATACAAGCCCTCTTCACACTACACCAATCTCAGGTGATGCTGAATACAATACCAACTTACTTTAAACATCAAAACTCCTTTTTTGCTCATCTGAGCTTGTGACATCTTTACCCACACCGAACTGCAACTTTGATTCTTATTTCAAATTCCATAGTACTCGCTGCATCTGACATGCCCATGAACAGTAGGACACGATTCTTCATCATAATTTCCTGAATTGCTAATTGATTAATACTTCATCACATCAAAGCTTTTCGTTGAACACACTTTGGAAGAACCGTAGCAACACACGGGTGAATACTGATGACCGTAGAATGTGCAAACCTCAAGTTAGTGGTCTAAGGCACCATAGCCCTTCTGGAATTTGCTTCCGCATAACCAGCCATAATACAAGAATGCTTCTGAATAATTGCAATTACGACGGCTGAGAAGCCTCACACGCACCGTCACAACTATTTTACATAACTCGATCGCGCTGAGGAAACTGATCGCTAACACCAATATGCAAAATTTAACTATGGCCAATCAATCTACCTTCTTCCAATTTATCCTAGATTGTCTTAGAGATAATGCCAACTTCATTCAATACATAACATACTACAATCTGCACTTATCCCGAGTGACCTTGTACCACGAGACCATGATGTCTCAAATATCAGGAACTGTTTCTACACCTCCAAATTGCTACATCGCAAGCCAAAACATCACAGAACATTTTGAGCCTCCACTCGTAAGCTAATGCAAAAGCTTGATTCTCAACTGCACCTATAGGCTCGAAATCATTAGGTATCACACTTCATCTTTTGAATTTAACTAGGACCATTGCTGAGAGCCACCCGCTCTAACTTGGCCCCGAATATAATCAACTCCATGAGTCTTCCATCAAATGAATACCCCTTTGGCGAAGAACCCGCCGAATCACTTCCTTTGGAATCCGCATCTATACAAAGCAAGGTCCTGAATCTTCTCCAAGTTTGAGCATGCGCCAATAAGGACAACGATAGCCCACCTTTAATAATTCCTTTGCTCAGATTACCACTTATGGTCTTTTCCCTGTAGCTAAAATAGCCCATCATTATGCTATTAACCATAAACCTCGCAAGTAGTTAGCTCTGCAACCCCATCATAAGTGGTGGGACTCTACCACTTGGCTTGAAGCCATTACTCACAACTCCAAAATTCTCCAAGATTACCTAGCTTTCATCGACATAACCTTGCGTGATCAACCACAAAAATTCTTGGATTCTCTCCGCAAAACCCCATTCTTTAAACGCTGATTCACCCGCTACATTCGCACGACCGATCTCTTTGCTACATAACCATTAAAATTCTTCGCAGAAACCTTGCCAACCACGCGACCGCTAACCTGCTCACTTGGGTAACCCGCCTATAGAAAGCTCTCCCCGGTATCTTCCAACACCGCTGCACAGGGTACAATCACTACGATATCGATAACCCTTCCTGAGTCTAAGCTCACTCTCCAGCTGCTCAGGTCCATTTACCCATCGTGGACATCATTTAAATGTGCGACCACATCCTTCTAATTCAAAGTCATGCTACATCCTTCTTCATTTAAATGGCTCCTTTCCGTTATATTAAATCTCTGGCCGCACAAGAACCCCTACTTCAAATCAGATCCGTAGACCCCAGTGATCAAGCACTAATATTCTCAAATCAATCTAAACTCCCCTTAAGGTATGTGGTCCTTCCAATGCAACGTCCATGTGCAACTCCGCCACTCTCCCACTTTGGTAGAACTCATCCCCTTAATCGACTGCTCGGCCTTTGCTTCCTATAACTGGCCTCTTACAAGTTTAAAACTCCACCTGACACTTCCCACATGTCTTTCTCAACTTTCGCCGCTCAGTTGCCTTAATAAAATATATCTTCATAGAACTTGAATCCACAATTGCTACTAACTTTAAAATTTTCTGAAGGTCGTCTTTCTCGAATCGCCAAAATTAGAATTACTGATTCAATCCTAAACCACCACATCCTGCGATATCTGATAGTTGTATCTCTGATACTCTTTCACAATATCTTGCCCCAAAGGCAAATTGTAGAAGATCATAACACAGATAAACGTAATACGTCCAATTAGGACAACATCACCCCAATATATAAGAGGACTCTGCCACGATTGCTATTACTAAGTATCATTACTACCGCCAATCCCCATCTGACCATCCTTAATCTGATTACCTCTCCCCCTGTCAGGAAATAAACTACTGAATATCTTGATTATGCAATGAGTAAACCTCTCATTAAATCATTCACTGCCCCGACACGTGGGAAACACCCTACCATCATATCACTACTGCAGAATAGTCATTCATAAGCATCATGGCAACTTGTGCCTAGACTCAAAGCCCTTAGAAGTACCGTTACTGAGCTGAAACATTAGAATATCCTTTCATAAGGTGATGATAACAATCCAATCAACTACACTTGGAGAAACATCACGTATCATATCTATAGCACCATCACGGTTCTTAAATTATAGATTTATAACAAGCATTTTCGCATCGCATAAGATTGAGTAGGAAATAAACAAAGGCATAAGCCTCACATGAAATCAAATCGCATGATAAAGAATCAAGAAAAGAAGTACTCCTAACAATCTTGCAGCCTCCCGAGGATAAGTACAGACGTCTCCGAACCCATCCACGAGACTCTACCAGACTTGCTCAAGACTCGTGAGACCCTAGGAACCTAGTGCTCTAATACCATGTTGTCACGACCCAAAATCCACTAAGGGTCGTGATGGTGCCGAACACTGCTGTCAGGCAAGCCAACCACGAATGCATAATTAATATCCAGATTTAGTATTTGCGGAAATCAATTTTCTTATACGATAATGTTATATAATAAAAGTTTTACAAGAATAAACATAAGGTTGATAAAGACTTAACATTGAATAATGCAAAAATCCTCCCAGAACCCGGTGTCACAAGTACATAAGCATCTACTGATAAGGAATTAAAATACAACATCCATCTAAAATACAGTGGACAGGGAATAAATACAATATGCTAAAGGGGACTATGCTAGCTGCCGCCACCTCGAATAGTGCAACTCAGCTAGTCCCAGAATTATCCATGCTGCTACGCCCAGTAGGCCACTAGGGTTACATATACTTGTGCAACAAAAATGCACAGAAGTGTAGAATAAGTACCTAATCAACGTGTACTCAATGAGTATCGCGTCTAATCTCGAAGAAGTAGAGACGAGATGGTAATCTTCGACACTTACTAGAGGTCCAAAAATAATATACTAAATGTGTGAGGAAATCAGGGGTTCTATATAGCAGTTCTAACTCACAAAGCCGGAGAACAGGCAATACACCTTCAACAAATAATAAAGGATTTTCAAGGTTTAATTTTCATTATCTTATCAATTCATATCAAGCCACGAAAGGCCATATAAACATTTAAAAATTCTCATGCAACAATATATAAATATCATGCGCAAATCACACTGAGGCGACGACCCGATCCAACAGAAATAAACTGTGCACTTGCCGAGGGTCGACGGCGCGCCAATAGACGCATCTATTACCCTACTCGTGAAATAATCTGCGATGCGGTCAACATAAAATAAACACACACCCTGCTCACGAATCATGCATGTGACGCAGGTACACATAGAGATACATGCTCAATCAGTCAATTAAGACTTATTGGGAATATTATCAAATAAAACAATATCTCTTGTAACAAATTCAGGAAAGATGACATTTAATCCCTTTTTAAATTCATTTACTAATCCAATGTGATTTAAGCAATTCAAGCTATCAGTGGGTTTATAACTAATCCAAGTATAACATGTTTTTGGGTCCTAGACTACCCGGACAATAGGATAATAGTTGCTACACACGGACTCTCGTCACCTCATGCATACGTAGCCCCACAAATAGGAGCACATAACCAATTAACTCACCTATGGGGACAATTCCCTCTTACAAGGTTAGAAAGGAGACTCACCTCACTCCGAAGATCCATAACCGGCACTCCACGCCCTTCTGAAGACTCTAATTGATGCACCAATCTCCGAAACTAGCCAACGGTTACGCAAATACATTCATATATGCTCAATTATACATTAAAATCTAATTTATAGCAATTCCTAACTACGATCGAAAAGTGGACCGAAATTTTTCGAAAATAAACTTTACCCATAAACTCACGAACTTGAATATGTAATTTTCTCATAATTTCATCCCCAAAATCGTGGCTAAATTCCAAGAATACTAATTTCCTAGGTTTTCCACCAAAAACTCACTTTTATACTAACTTGAATACTCAAATCCATACATATATGTTGTATTTAACTCAAAATAGGTGGGGATATCTTACCTTGTCGTTGATGACGAATATACTCTCTTGAAGCTCCCCCAAAAATCACCCAAGCAATGAAAAGCGGGTGAAATGAACTCAAACCCCGATTAAAAACATGCCTTCTGCCTCCAGCGATTTCAACTACGGTCCCTTGACCGCTTCTACGGTTCCGCAGGTGCGGATAGAACACCGCTTCTGCTATCCGCCCAAGGCTGCCCTTCTTCCGCCTCTGCGATGCCCCCTCTGCAGATATGATCATGCTTCTGCGGAAACCTGACCGCATCTGCGATCCACTCTGAGCCGACAAAAACCGCTTCTGCAGAACCTTGACCGTATCTGCGGTCCTCAAGCCCTTGACCACAAATTCGACCTGGACCTTCCTAGCCACTTCTGCGATGCCGCACCTGCGGCCCCTTTTCCTTAGGTGCGGTTATGACAGCAACCATACCCTTTATCCTTCTTCAAAATTCCATTTTTGATTCGTTAACCACTTGGAATCCACCCGAGGCCCCCGGGACCCCAACCAAACATACCAACCAATCCCAAAATACATTACGGACTTGCCAGAGGCCTCAAATCACATCGAACAATGCTAAAATCACGAATCAACCCCCAATCCAAACTTAATGTACTTTAGAATTTCAAACTTTTATTTCCGACGTTTAAATCTGTCAAATCACGTTCGATTGACCTCAAATTTTGCGCACAAGTCATATTCGACATTACGGACCTACTCCAACTTTCAGAATCGGATTCCGACCCCGATATCAAAAAGTCCTCCTCCGGTCAAACTTCTCAAAAACCTTCAAATTTCTACCTCTAGCCAGATGGCTCCAAAATGACCTACGGACCTCCGAATTCACTTCCGATCGCGCCCCAACTCCAGAATCACATACGGAGCTATTCATAGTATTGATATCCAAAACAGACATCACTAACACTAAAATGCACTTCAAGCCAAACTTATGAAATTTCTTCTAAAATGCTAACTTTCACAATAGGCGCCAAAACACTCTCGGGTTATCCAAAACCCGAACCGGGCATATGCCCAAGTCTAAAATCATCATACGAACCTGCTGGAATCTTCGGATCTTAATTCCAAGGTCGTTTGCTAAAGATTCCCATCCTAGTTCATTCTTTCAACTTCAGGCTCGTAAAATAGGATTTCTCTTCCCAAATCAACTCCAAATTTCCCGAAACTCAATTCTGAGCGCGCGTACAAGTCGTAATACCTGAAATGAAACTGTTCATGGCCTCCGACCGCTGAACGAAGCGCTGGGACTCAAAATAACCGGTCGGGTCGTTACACCCTCCAGCTGAACTGTACTGAAATCCAGGACATGGATGGGTCTCCAATATACTTTCGGAGCATAGAAACATGAAAAATTGGATGCACGCCCGATAAGCTAGGTGGCAAGGCAAGCTTATAAGACACCTCCCTAATCCTCCTAAGTACCTGGAAAGGCCCAATGAATCGTGGACTCAATTTCCCTTTCTTCCCGTACCTCATAACACCCTTAGTGGGTGAAACCTTCAGCAGGACATTCTCACCAATCATATAGATACATCTCGAACCTTCTTGCCTGCATAACTCTTCTGCCTCGAGGTTTGACCCCTCTGCGAATGCTGTCTGCCACGAAATCGAGGGCACTGCCCCCTCAAGTGACCAAACTCTTTGCACTCATAACAACTACATGGTGCTGGAGATGGGGACTAAAGTGAAACCCTCTCTCATTGGAGTGACTAGCAGATGAACTGGGTACAGAAGAACCCTTAGCTGATGGGGCATGAGATGAACTCTGAGCTAGGAGGGCGCTGAGTGAAGAGCTGGGGCTCATAAGGACCACAACTGAAGATCCCCCAAGATACTCTGGACGAGCCAACTGAGAAGGCCTGAAAGAACAACCTCTACCATGTTGGAACTGGCCCCTCAAAGAAGCACCACTATAACTACCCGATCCATGAGGCTTCTTAGCCTCCCTCTCCTCTCGCTCTCTACGGCAAACTGACTCAATCTCACTAGCGATATCCACTACCTCCTCAAATGTAGCACCCAACACTCTCTATCTAGTCATCAAAATACGGAGATGGTATTTAAGACCATCCACAAATCTCCTAATCCTCTCACGATCTGACGGAACCATCCAAATAGCATGGCGGGCCAACTGTGAAAACCTTATCTCGTACTGAGTAACTATCAAATCTCCCTGTGTCAACCTCTCAAACTCCCTATGCAGCTCCTCTATGTGGGACTGAGGTACGTACTTCTCCAGAAAAGAGTGGAGAACTGCTGCCAAGAAAGGGGTGCTGCACCGATAGGCATACGCCTCTCAAAGTCCTCCCACCAAGTAAGAGCAGCGCCCGTGAACTGAAAATTAGTAAATGCCACACCAGTCGACTCAAAAATCCCTGCCGTACGGAGCATAGGCTGAAATCTATCAAAGAAAACCCTAATCATTCTCGCCCTCAGCACCACTGAATGTCGAAGGCTGGATCTTACCAAACCTCTTGAGACTACGCTGCTCATCGTCTGACATAGCTGGAACCACGAAGCCCTGAACTGGTGCAACCTGCTGAGCTGGAGGTGCCTCTAGCATCTATAGTCCATGCACCACCTGCTCAGGTGTTCGAGCAGCGGGGGTCTGATTGCCTCCCCGAGCCTGTGAAGTAGCTGCTACTACTGTTGTGGCTAAAACTGCTTGAGCCAGGCCAGTGCAGACTGATAATATCTGTACCAAGGTCTCCTGAAGACCCGGAATCACGATAGGCACAACTGGTGGCTGAACAGGTGCTGTTGGAGTATCCACAGCTGGAGCCTGATCTTGAGCTGGGGCAACTGGTGGATCAGCAGGTGCTGCCCCGGCTGCTCTACCTCTTCCACAACCACGACCGCGTCCACAGCCTCTGGCAGCCTCAGTAGGTGGCACTGGTGGTCATCCGCCATATCCGGTAGGTCGTGTCCTCACCATCCGTAAGAAAATAGAATAATAAAAGTTTAGTTCTTAGTTCAACAAAGCCACACGACTAGAGTTTCAAGAATGTGAAGTTTCCCTAAAGGTTCTGCAGCCTCCCGAGGATAAGTATAGACGTCTCCGTACCGATCCATGAGACTCAACTAAACCGGCATATGACTCGCGATACCAAGTAACCTAGGCTCTAATAACAACTTGTCACGACCCCAACCTCAGTCGTGATAGTTCCCAACATACCGCTAGGCAAGCCCGACCAATTTAGTAACCTTAACCATTTTTATACATTTCATAAATTAATTAACACTGATCAATTACTAAGTCATAATACTGAAAATTTGAAATGGAGTAAAACATGCGGAATCCCAAATATAAAATAACTACACAGCCCAAAGAATCCAGTGTCCCAAGTTTGAGCCTCTAATACATGAATATCAACCTACTACTTATCATTCTCTAAAAATATGGAAATAAAGTAATAAGATAGAAGGAAGATCAGGACTGTGGACGTCAAATGCAGCTACCTTGATACTCCCGGATAAGTTGTTAGGCAGATAACTCCTCACACAGCCTTAGATGTACTAGGATCTGCAGGCAAGGTGCAGGGAGTAATGTGAGTACTCCAACCCAGTAAGCAATAAACATAAATAAAGGCAAAGAATAAGAAATCCTGAATAGGCACAAAGTAATTCTATAAATCAAGCAATTTAAACCAAGTAGTATAAAATCAGTAAGCCACTAAAAACAATTACGGAAATACCACAACAGATAAATAAGTAATGATAGTCCAATATGAAATACAACACATAGTCCGGTACTCTCTAGTATCCACTGCGGCGTGCAGCCCGCTCTATTTATTTATTGTCGACAGTGTTCACTGGGGTTGTGCAGACTTTAGGAGGGGCCCTTTACGGCCCAAGTGCAATAATAAGCCATCTCGTGGCATCAACTAGGCCCTCAGCCTTATATCAATATCAATGTAATACCGCTGCGGCACGCAGCCCGATCCCATACTCAGTCCAAAATCACATAAGCCCCTCGGGCACACTAATATAGAAATATTCAACTTTTTAAGCTCTTCGGCCAGATTTTTCATGAGCAAGTCCTTATCATCATACTCGAGTGTGCTTGAGATCAGCTGGGTGGAGTGTAGCACTGTCTCTACGCAGATGGGGGTGTTGTGTTGGTTGTGGTAGTGGTCATTTGTGGAGTTCAATGGTTCAGGGATGAGCAGTGGAGCATTGTTGGGAGAGTGGCAAGTATTGTAGTGGTGGTCGGGCGGGTTGCTTTCGGATGTTTGGTGGATGTATGGGATTCTGAGTAACTTTCGGAGTAGTGAGGGAAAATGACAGACTTGCCAAATTCCGGACTTCATCAAGCTCTTCTTGGAATTTTAGTAGTTTTTGTTCTATCTGAGAGGCATTTTCCTTGGGGACCATAGCACTACGAGTGACCTCTACCCGTTAAGCTGAGTTGTTTGAATCTTCCATTATTTTTTTGCTTTTTTGCCCGACAGGACTGGGAGAAGGAGTAGGTGGAGGGCCCCTGGATCTTGTAAAATATGTTGATGTTGACAGAATTCACGAACTAACCTTTGAGGAGGGGAATAAACAAAAAGGTGACAAGTTAGTAAGGATTATAAGAAAAGATGTTGCAATATTTAAACACGTAGTGCGAGAAAAATAAATGAGTTTCCTAAGTTTGGAGACCTTGTTGTGCCCAATGTAGGCCTAGCGACAAGTAAATTTGGAGAACTTAGAATGCTAAACGTCTCATTTTATTGATAAAAAGGTAGACGAATCCCAAACGACACTAAGTAACAGCAAAAAAAATATCACTAATGGATATAGGCCATATTATATTTCTCAAAGCAAAAAGGCAAAACTCATATATATTTGGTCCCAAAAGTTCCTTCTCCAGACTCGGAAATGTTAGCTCTCTCGAATAGCTCTCCCAGCTCGCGCAGTCCTAGCGGCAAGTAAGCTCTAGCTAGATGTCCTCCTTCATTCCCTTCAGCAACTCGGCAGTCATCGACCCTCTTTAGAAACTTCTTTTCCAATTCCACTATACCCTGCTCCAAGCAGATGGGTCATTTGTTGGCGCTGACAGCCATATCCTTCCATTCTCCAATTATTTTTTTATTGGCTTCTTCTATTTCCTTGTGCTCATTTTCACATTCCCGCATCCTCTTGCATAGTTGGTTGTATTTTACTTGTGCTTCAGCCTTTTCATCGATGATTCTGCGACCTCGAACAAACCCGAGCTGACCCAAACCGTTGTGATTGTCCTCCAGCCAGCCTAAATAATGTGGGGTACAAGTAGCATGGAAGCGATTTGGTTCGATGGTGTCTTTTCCTAAGACAATTTTGCAATGCCACGTATGCTGAGCTTGGCACCAGTATGGACTATTGTCATCTTGGATGTCAGCTCGGAAGTGACTCATCTTGTCGACCCTTGGTATAACATGCTTCCTAATAGCATGTCTCATAACCCAGATAGGGACATAATGATAGGTTCATCTCAAACCGATCAGTATCAGAAATGGCACATCCCTAGATCGAATGACGAATTCTTTAGTAGGGAACAACTCGAACATCCATTGCACTCGGTCCTCAGTTAGATTGTCAAAGAGTTCGACCCATTCTTTGGAATTCTTCGGTTGGATGAATATGTTGGGCATCTAATTCATTCGCTTCGGGTGATAAAAGGTGATATGATCGTCCCAGTCTCTATGATGGATTTCCTGTCGGTACTCACCCTTTTGGAGGTGCTCCATGAGCCATAGTTGGAGTAGCAGATTACAACCCTCGAAATGTTTTGGCACAAGACTGAATGGCTATCTGTCAATTGCTTCCATTAATGTTTTGGTGACCATGGCTAGTCTGGTATGGATTCTTGCTTTCTTCATTGGAAACACTATCATCCCCAAGAAAAAGAACATGAAGACAAAGACCCTTCGATGGATATCCCCCAATGATGTGAGGGCGAACTCGTTAGGATAAGTACGATAAGATTTGCTGTGACTGTACCTTTCGTACAAATAGTCAAAGGGAATGTACGACTCCTTCCAACATGTCAAGTTGGGATTCTTCTTTAGACCCATCATTTTGAGAAAACCCCTACCCTTGCGGTTTTCCGGCATTAGTAAACCCGGAGTTTCCCACGGTATCCCCAGCTAGTCCTCCTATTTCCTCAAGCAAAGGTGTCATCTCAATGTCTCTAAAGCGGGATACCGACCTATCACAATCCCAAAATAAAGGTGCAACTTCTATGATTTTGTTGTTAGGTTGAATTTCTAGGAGAGAAGGTAGGTTTACTAGATACTTCCTGACAAGAGTTTGATCGCTGGATGAAGATCTCCCCACCAGTTTAGCAATTTGGGTGGATGTTGGTGACCATGCCGAATCTGGGGACTTCGTGCCTTATTTCTGCAAGACAAAAGTGTAAGACCCTTACCCCGCCATACTCGACTATTAATATCAACAATTAGAATAAGAAGCATTTAGTTCTCCAAATGAATGCACAGAACGTGATAGTGTCCGTTTGGGTTTCAAGGAAACCTAGTAGACTTTGGACAAGTCTATCTTAAAGAGTCATTACGTGGACAACATAACTGACTTGGCTAGGTTTGGCAATGATGCATGCACAATTAAACAGACTAGGGTTTCTATGGAGTATTAGACTGGTACCCGTGATCGGACAACTCAAGAGGGAAAGGCATGAAACATTCGATGACACTGCTGATCAACTAGTTTTACCGCAAATATGCCTTTGCCAGATTTAGAGGGTGATAATATCGGAAGGGCGCAACTACTCATTTTAAGCATTGCTATGGTATTTTGTTCGGCACGAGTCGAATATGATGTTGAAAAATGCAGTTAAAATAATTAACAAGTTGTCATGTATTTGCACATTCATAAAGTAATAATTTCAGTAATTTCTCATAATTTACAACAGTATTATAGGAAATCGATAAAGGAAATCATTAAGATAAATAAAGAAACCAAGAGCGAAGTCAGTTTTGTAGGAAAAGAAAGAATAAATACTTAAAGGCATTTAAACAAGTAAATACATGTAAAGAAGCATAAAGTCACAAATAGCATGAAATGGTAAAAGCCTTAAAGAATTCCCCAGTAGAGTTGCCATTCTGTCGATGCCCCCTTTTCTCACGAAATCGGGTTTATGACATTTGGGCGGACAACTCATTTCCTTTTGGGAATTTGGTTTGCAATTTAGAAGAGTCCCCACCTAATGATTAAGTGCATTAGGAAAATAAGAATAAATTTGATTTAGAAAACCAAAGATTGTGTAAGGGCTTGAAATTATCTCGAGGGGAAGGTGTTAGGCACCCCTCAACATCCACTAGTTGGTTCCCGGCCATGCTACAATTGTGACTTTAATTACAAACAACAAGTAAACAAGCAAGAATTGTAAATACTAGATAGCTTTCACATAATGGTTGCATACAACTGAAGTACATAAAGTTAAAGAAGCTGAAATTTGGAAGAAAGCAGTTTTAGAATTCTGAAAAAAAGAACACACAAGTAAAGGGGAAGGGGTTCGTAGATAATTGATGCGAGTAATCGTAAAAGAGGTGAAAGAAGAGGAAGTTTTGGGAAGAAAACAGTGAAAATTAAACAAGTTAAAAGGAGGTTTTTTACATAGTTGATGCAAGTAATTGAAGCAAAAGAGGTTAAAGAAGCTTAAAATTAAACAGTTTTTAAATTTGAAAAATATAGACATGTAAAGGGAAGGGGGGTCCTAGGTTTATAAATAATATGGATCACCCCATACAACACCCGGTAACCGTTTATACACATGGTGTTATCGCATGGTCATCATATCCATATCTACTCTTCCCCACCCTGTTAGGATATTAAAGCGCAGTATGGTCTCGTTACTTATTGCATGCTATTAGCCGTCCCAATCCTATGAGTCATGGTGGCATTTGGGGCTACTAGTCCTAAAATGGAGGGAGATTTGGGCATTTCAGAGTTTAAAAGGATAAAATTCTAAGGCGACAAACAAAACACATAAAGCAGATGTGGGAAACACATAAAAGTTAAAAGGGCTCAGAAAGGCCTCCTCACTTAGAGACAGATTTTTTAGCATGTCTTGCACGTACTGGTTATGGTCTGAATTAAACTTAAAATGTCAAGGCAGGCTGATTTATCACATATTTTAAGATAAGAAGTCCGAATTAGGCCTGCCTGCTGGTTGTAATTATCAAAGACTGGTGCAATTAATTAATTACCTAATGGCTTACCTAGGTGAAACCTATAGGCATGATATCTAATAATGCTGGAGTACACTAATTTAATAAAGGCTTGCTGATTATAGAAAACATAAGCTCTGGAGGTATTGAGGCCTTATATTTGCTGATTTTAGACTTAGGCGAAATAGGCAATTCAAATTCAGATTAGTTGGTTACTCCTATCGGCATGCTTTCTAAGTGTTATAGATTTTAAAACGTTTATACAAATGCAGGAGTCTTACAGGCATGGTATGTAGAAGGCAATTTGTTATTTAAACCTATAAACCGTGTGCCTAGTGATAGATGTTTATGCAGAAATTAAGTGATCCTATTGACAGGTTCTCTATATGAGATGCAAAAAATGCAGAATCCTATTGACATGTTCTCTATATGAGATGCAGGAATGAAGAAACTATTGACATGTTCTCTATATGAGATGCAGCAATGCAGGAACTATTGATAGTATATCTATGTATGAAAGACAAAACTTATAGACATGATTTCTAAAATGCAGAAAAAACCTATAGACATGATTTCGAGAATGCAGAAATGAAAGCGGGATACGATTGCAGAAGTAAATACCTAAGAGCGTGATGTCTACCTTTAGCCTCACGTGAATTACTCCTACAGAATTCTTAGATTTAGAATTTTTCTTTTAATTATTTGACTTTTTAGGAATTAACTGCATAATTTTTATGTTGGCTTGCATTTTTGTTTGCATTTAGTTTATATAATACATAAAAATACAAAAATATATGTGCATTTATTTTAGGATTTAATTTTGTATTTTTAAGAGTTATTTAGTAATTAAGTTGTTTATAAGGAAAGAAAATCACAAAAAAATAGTCATTTTGCACCCTTTAATTTTAATTGTTGATTTTCGAATAGTTTTTCTTTAATTTATTGATGGTGTTAATTACTTAGGATTAGTTGGTATTTTATTGAGTTGGTTTTGTTTTTAATTCAATTTAGGATTTTTAATTTTACTTTTCAGAAAAAATATAAAAAAAAAAGAGAATAACAAAAGAGGAAGGAAAAAGAATTAAAGGTCTTATTAAAAAAAATCAAACTATTGGGCGAGTCTTCAAAATCAAATATACTGGCGCAATGTTCCACCAGTACCCGCCCAAATCACCTCTGATCAAGGCCCAAAACCTCTCTTGATCAGGTCCAGACCCCCCCCCCCCCCCNACATGATTTCGAGAATGCAGAAATGAAAGCGGGATACGATTGCAGAAGTAAATACCTAAGAGCGTGATGTCTACCTTTAGCCTCACGTGAATTACTCCTACAGAATTCTTAGATTTAGAATTTTTCTTTTAATTATTTGACTTTTTAGGAATTAACTGCATAATTTTTATGTTGGCTTGCATTTTTGTTTGCATTTAGTTTATATAATACATAAAAATACAAAAATATATGTGCATTTATTTTAGGATTTAATTTTGTATTTTTAAGAGTTATTTAGTAATTAAGTTGTTTATAAGGAAAGAAAATCACAAAAAAATAGTCATTTTGCACCCTTTAATTTTAATTGTTGATTTTCGAATAGTTTTTCTTTAATTTATTGATGGTGTTAATTACTTAGGATTAGTTGGTATTTTATTGAGTTGGTTTTGTTTTTAATTCAATTTAGGATTTTTAATTTTACTTTTCAGAAAAAATATAAAAAAAAAAGAGAATAACAAAAGAGGAAGGAAAAAGAATTAAAGGTCTTATTAAAAAAAATCAAACTATTGGGCGAGTCTTCAAAATCAAATATACTGGCGCAATGTTCCACCAGTACCCGCCCAAATCACCTCTGATCAAGGCCCAAAACCTCTCTTGATCAGGTCCAGACCCCCCCCCCCCTGCCCCACCAAAGGACGTCGTTTGCTCCTCATTTGATCTCAACCGTCGAGGTTGGAAGATCTAATGGACGAGAACTCGGGGTTATTTAATATTTAAATGTCCTAATGACCCTCCCCCACCCCCTTTGCTTCTCTTCTCTACCAAACCCTAGAGACAGACCCCCCGCCCTGAGCCGCCGTTTGCCACCGCCGGAAATCGCCTACGACGGTGGCCGACATCCAATCCTAGCCAAATTCACACCAGTTCTCCCTCTCCCCTTCCTCATGCCCATGACACCTTTAGTTTCCCTCAAATCCCACTGGAAATCCCCAAATATCCCAAACCCTAGCGCCCGCCACGATTTTCCCTGGTGGCGGCGCCACCTCATATCAAATCCATAAATGTTTTTCCTCAAATCATCCTCAGGTCCTTCGAATCTACTTTTGAATGAAAACACTAAAATCCATAAAGTCCAAATCAGGGGTTTATTGACGATTTTGACTATAATAGGCCTTATTTGTGTGTTTTCACATGAAAACATATGATTAAGGGCTAGTTTGGTCAATGCTTCGACGAGGTATGCCATGGTTCGTTGAATTAATTTCTGGCCAGTTTATAGGTATTATTCCTTGTTCATCTCATTTTGTTTGAATTCTTTCTTCTTCCGTGTTTTTATTTCATCTCCTCTTCTTGTTTGCTCTTGATTTAGTTTTAATTTGTAGTCACCTTAGGCTTCTGTGTGCTTGAATATTTCAGGTCTATTACTAATCGTTTAGTAGGTCTTAAAATTTGTTAATTAGAAGTAATTTAATTCAGAATTAGTTTTGTTTTTATCTCTTAACTCAAAAGTATTAATATAATATCTGCAAAGAGTTAATTTGGCTTTGTCAAAACCTGGGCAGAACTTGAATTGGATTGTTTGTTCATTGGCGTCAATGTAGAAGCAATTTGGGCTCTTTAAGCCCTTTGTGACCTAGATTAAAATACCCGGCTGGATGAGCCCAAGTCTGTTTGGTAGACTAGGGGTAAATACAGGGGTAATCAGAGGCAATATGGGTAGTCTTACTAGGGAAATCTTCAGGGTAACTAACTTAGAATCTTCTAGCAGGGGGTTTTAACCAATTTCAGACTTTTAGGTAGTATAAATTGGAAAACAAGTCAGGATTTTAGGGACTTTTAAGCAAAAAAACACAAATCAAAAAGGACCTAAGGGGTAAACAAAAAATCAGCAGGGCTGCCCTAATTGTTTGCCTATAAAGGCAAGCCATTCTTGCATTGCAAGGTAGATTGGAGAGCCTACAGAAAAAGAGCTGAAAATACATAGGGGGAGATCATATTTTAGACGTTTTAAGAGCTAAAACAACAAAAAAAAATTCACTGTTCTATTGAAATTCCAGAAAATCCTTTAATTCTCCATTCTGAAATCATTCTTGAATAGCTGAAGGGTTAAGATGAGTTGAATCTGTGTGGGTATTCAGTTTGTTTGGGTCATTTTTTGTTGGATCTTCAATTACTGGATTTTGTTGACATTTGTTGTGGATTCAAACTTGTTTTAAGTGATCATTTCTGGGCTAATTTTGCTGCTGAAATACTATTTCTGTTCATTGCTACTGCTGATCACCATCCCTATTTTCTTTCAAACTTCCAGGTACATTCTTAGCTCATACTAGAAAGATGATTGCTGAACATGTAATAAATCTGAATTCTGATTAATGACATGCTGTTTGGAGCTGAATTTTGTTCCTCCTTCTATTTGTTCTATATTCTTAGTTAGACTAAAAGCCATGGATATTAATTAGGATCTTCCCATTGAATTGGGGGTGTAAAAAATGACTTGATGTGGTACTTTTGGATCTGTACTAATAAACATTGGACTTTATTTATTCATCTTCATGTTTCATGTCATTTCAATTTGAATTTGTTTAAGTTTAACAATTCAGGTTGATTGGACTGTTAAATGTGTTGCTTCAGAATCATGTTTATGTCTAAAAATAAGAAGTAATATTGTTAGCTTAATTATTTTAGGTTGATATGTATTTAAAGTCTACTTGATTTCAGCTGTAACCAGTTGATGCCTTTGTATAATCTATGTTTTAGTTTAGTTTGAAAAAGGGAATACTATAGATTACTATATGGGGTTCACATTCATGCCTCAACTCATTTTTTTCTTCAGTAATGGTTTGTTTGCTCAAGTTAAAGCATGTGTATTACTTTATCGGGCCAACTTTTAATTATGAAGGCTTTTGTTATCATATGGGTTGGATCTAGGACCCACCTGATGCTTGATTCAAACAGGCCTCGTTTGAATTGGGCCTATTTCGAGTCCAAATCTTGCTTTGATTTATTCTGATGATGTCCTCATCGGACATGACCCAGTTAACATGGGTCTGATCCTAGTTATTCTGATATTTGACACATGGGCCCTTGAATGGTATGCCTGTGTGTGTCCTCTTCTAACGAATTGGGCTCATCTTTCAGCCCATTGTTCCGAAGGGCCTAGACCAATATTTCTATTGATTAATAGTCTTGTTTAAAAATATAACATATGAGTTTTGGCTTCCCAAGTTAAATGGCAAATTTGAGCTAACGACCTCTTCAAGTTGATAGTGTCTTTGCTCGAATATGGACTTGAGCTTGCAGGCCCAAATTTGCCGTTTTTTAATATTTCTTCTTGCTTAATGAGTCGTAGTGTGTTTGTCTTGGACCTAGCCCCTTTTGCCTAAAATAAATATTTTCTCCTGCAATAAGCTTTTAGTTTATTAGCCTTTAACCATATCTAATGTTAATTAGTGAAGCCCTTTAATTAGGATGGAGGAGGATCATAATAGACATTAACAATTCATGACTTCCGAATTAGTTAGGACATCCTTTAAAATAAAGCTGAGTTGCGCCATGCCAAATAGAATGACAAATGCGTGGCCCTTATATAATTATTTCTTTAAAATACTTAGAACTCGGGGCGTGCCATTAGGAAATTTGCATTGCCCCTCACAAAGTTAACAACGTGTTAGTTGCTTTAGGCGCGTCATTTAATACTATTATCTTCCTAAACTTGGGTGTGCATTTCATGTGAGCCAAATCCAAACCTTAAAACGTCGAATAAAATATGTACCGGATTGCGGGTGCATTTCATGTGATGCGATCCAAAAACACGTTCTAGACGACGTTCAATTCTCCTTAAAATCAATTCAAAGCGGTAAATAATTTAAAATTACACTCTAGGTTGAAACATGTATTAAAATCGGGTAATAGGCTGATTATGATAGTTTAAGCCACCGTGCTAGAAGCACAGACTCTGGGGGTGCCTAACACCTTCCCCCGTGTTAACTGAATTCCTTACTTAAGAATTTCTGGTTCGCAGACTTCACATGGAAAGTCAAAATTTTCCTCGATTTGGGATTCTAAATAAACCGGTGACTTGGGACACCAATTAAACTATCCCAAGTGGCAAATCTAAATTGAATAAATAATCCCATTTCGAATAATGTCACTTTAATTGGAAAAACTCCCTTATATACTATCCCTTCGGGGTGGTATGTAAAACAGGAGGTGTGACAGCTCTTGCGACTCTGCTGGGGATACGAACCCAGAATTCCGGTTCAGGGTTCAAGAATTCGAGCTTAGAATAGCTATTATGATTGGGTATCTATTATCTGATTTTCCTACATGTTTCATACGAAATGTGCTAAATGCTTTACCGCTTTGATATTTGTTGAATATGAATATATAAACTGCTACGAAACCCTTCCTCTCTCTGAGTCATCTACATCATGGAGATGGGTGCACTTCATGTGACTTCTCTTCTGTTTAGAGTCTTCTCCCATTTAGAACGAGGTTCGAATAAGTTGCTAAGCCGGCAAAACTTCTATATTCCCGGTACGCTTCCCCCTTTCGACTCGAGTTGTCTGCTCGGGTAAGCCACGTCTATAATAATAAACCCATGTTTTAGCCCTAGTATAACAAAGCCTCATGTCGGATCCCTAGTAGGAATGTTTCTTTGTATCACGTGCATTTGACTTAGGGGACTCAACATAGGGATTGGGTCCGTCTAGGACAGGTGACCTAAAATGAAAAGACCATCCTGATGCATCCTGCTTGCTACTTGTGCATTTGTTTGCTTCAGATCTGCAAGTTGACTGGCATGTAAATAATGGGAGATATCTGGAAAAAAGGGAATAGTAGTGTTAGGGTTGAGTGAGTTAATCACCTATTTTAAAAAAATGAATACCCAAGTAGTACCGAAACTCTGCCGAATACTTGAGAAAAGAAAGAAATAGTTTTGTTTTCAAAAAATAGTTGGTTTTGTCAAATCTGCCCGAACTACGCCAGTTTGATTCTCACCATAAACGTAGGCAGCACCCATCGGGTATAACTTCCCTTATTGCCAAAATAGCCCAAAAACAAAAAAAAATTTAATTTTTGTCACAAATAAGTCGGGTGATGCCATTCTTGTCTAAAATAAGTCGAATGTCCCCAAAAGGGCGCTGGAAGGCTATTTTTTCAAGAACAACTACCTTGGGTCATTTTCAATGGTTAGCAAGCATAGCCTTAAAATCTTCTTTCCCGAAGTGCTAAAAGGCCGTATCCGCAAAATCGGGGTCTTATGTTTGAAAAAATGAAAATTCTGAAAAATGGTGCTACCTTTTCTTTTTTAGGTCAAAATAAGTTATTAAATCACCTTAATAAATGTGCAGGATGAGCACGAACATAATTGAACCTTTCACAATCCTTAATGAGATCCCCTTGAAGCTCCATATGTAGTGGAATGATCTAGGAAAGAGCGGTAAAGAAACAGTGGTAAAAGTTTTGGGAGGCCTCGTCGGACTATTGAACATCAAGCCAAGGTCGGACATAATTGAAGCCTTAATACTTTTATGGGACCCAACTCGCAATGTGTTCCGTTTCTCTGACTTTGAGCTCACACTTACATTGGAGAAAGTTGCGGGTTATGCGGGCATTAATGGAAATCTTACAACTCGATATCCTTTGTCACCAAGACCGGTATCTCCTCACAAATTTTTGGATTCGCTGAGTATTAGTCAGGATGTTCAGGATGGAAATTTATCTGAAGGGTAATGCACACTCCAGTTTTTGCATCATCGATATGGTAACCCCCTAGGTTTTCAAGAGCCGAACACTGGTCTAACCCATGCTGGAAATATAGACAAATGGGAGGCAAGGCGGGGCTTCGCTTCTATGGTAGCCTTTATGCGTGTTGTGGTTTGTCCACGGAAAGATGGGAATATAGAGACAGGTCTTGCCGGAATGATCGATGGTGTAGTCAAGAAAGCCAATAGCACCGTGGTTCCTCTGATCGTGTCTGAAATTTACCGAGCCTTGACCATCTGCAAGGAAGGGAGAAAGTTTTTCCAAGGTTGCAATTTGTTACTTCAATTATGGATGCAAGAACACCTCTGTCACCAGGTTGAGCTGCATTGAAGAATTTGAAAGCTGGGTAGCAGGTATCGAATTCCCTACGACCACTGAATCTTGGCTTACACATTTGAGATCCTTGATTGCCGATAAAATTGAGTGGGCATTTGGATGGCTTCTTGCCACCGAAGCAGTGCACATGTCAGTTGAAGTGTCTTATATCCTCTTGATGGGCATCCGGAGCATCCAGCCTTATGCTCCGTACAGGGTTTTGGGACAATTAGGAAGATTTCAAACCGTCCACAATGATGATGATTTGAGCAAACATGTTATTGAACTGGGCCCAAAAGCTACATTTCCAGAAGGAAAAATTTGCTAATTGTTAAACGAGTGTAGGTTTCTTGAACCAAAGACCATGGTACGAGACCGAGCTAGAGCTGGAGTGGACCCTAAGTACATGGTTTGGTTAGGCAAAAGATTCCAGATTCCTGAAAGGCCCACAAAGAGACCACATGTCAAACAGTTTACCGATGGGGCTCAGGTGTAATGGGATTGGTTGACTAAGGAGAATGAGTACAGAGCCAAAATAAGCTTCAATTTGAAAATCGTGTTCAAGTCACCGCAGATGAGGGAGAAAAGAAGAAGCTGACCCAAGAAAATGAGGCCCCTAAAGCTCAGATCAGAAAGATGAAAATAACTACCAATAACCCGGAAAGAAGCCGGGCCGATGAAAGACTTATAGGTGGTCTAAAAAAGAAAGTCCTCAAGTGTCAAGAAGACCTGGAAAAGTCTGAATATAGTCTAGCAAAAATCTAGGCACAATGCACCAAGAAAGCAGAAGAACGGGCCCGATTTGTGCAACAAATGAAGAGAAACTACGAAGGAACCATCACTGGCCTAAGAAGAAAGGTGACTACTCTTGAGGACAAGGCATCCAAACAGGCTAAAGATTTCAAGGCTGATAGGGAGCACTGCTATAAGCTGATGGCTCAAATGGAGAAAGAAATACAGCAATTGCAAAATAAGCACTTTCATGACTCCCAAGTGTGTAAGCCCGAAACCAACAGATAGGGTGACTACTTCAGGAAAAGGGTAGAATTAGAGAAAGGATTGTCGCCATCACTGAATATATTACCATGAAATGCCAGGCGTGTGAGGACATGACTCGTACAACCTTTTTTGCTGCAATGATGACTTTTGTGAGTCATGAGTGATTTGGAGCAACTACAAGGGGGTCTCGCACATAGGCCCGCGTCGAGGCCGAATGATGCCCCGCAGGCCCCAGTAGTTGAAGCTTTAATGTATTCCTGATCTTTTCAATCACTGAGTCTGTATTTTGGTTATTTTGAGTCTGTTTGTAGTTTCTCCTTTCCAAGAAAATGAATAGTTTAGCATCTTTGTAATAGAAGTTTTATTAATGAAAATTGAAAATTCCTAAAAATTATTTCCTTATTTGTTGCGTTTGTTTTTCTTGAAGTACGTAATGATCTTATTCACGCGGCATCGTGATACGTAGGCAATCCTCATCGGATCTGATCATTATTTTGTAAATAACCCCCAATAAGAAAAGAAAATAAAAAGAAAGAGAAGGAAATGAGAACATTGAGAGAAAAGGGCAAAAGAAAGGAAAAGCAGAAAGAGAGTGGAAATCAAAGGAAGAAAAAGGGAAAGGATCATAAAAAAAACGTGATGAAGCATGCAACCGTTGCAAAACATGTAGAAACTCATCTAACTGTATAGGTGCATCACAGCTCACGTGCGATTACCTATATATTATTTACCTCAAACTAACCATTTGCTATTATCATCTCCAGCCCAGGTTTTATAGAAACGGTGGTTGCTTTTTCGGGGTAAACTGGCTTCACATCCTTAATTTACTAGATCAAAAGAGAGCATCGCAATGTCTTCAGAAATGACCTTGCCAACGATCCCCATCGTAGATGATAGCCCAATCTCGGGCATCCCAGCCTCAGAATCTGCAGCGGCTGAAGAGAATAGGATCTTGCATCTTCATTTCATGGAAATGTGGGATGCGTGGGCGAATGGAAGGGAGCCCCCAAGTGGAATCCCCGGATTCCCCGAACTGTTTCCTAGATTAGGGGGTACCTTCAATATTACCATCAGTCATCCAAACACCCCACTAGGACATCCCACCATATCAACTCATTTCATGGTAACACCTTCTGAGGTTCGCCCCCGGGTGTTCATGTTCGGAGCGGCCTCCAATATCTTTAGTGCTCCCCCATGCTCGGCCACAACATAGCCTGCACCGCCTTGGCCCACTTTTGATCCTTCAGCCTTTACATTCCAAACACCTACCTTCCAAATGGAGCCTCCCCAGTTCCTCACTTATACTTATCCTCAGCCACCTCAATTTGAATTCACAGCGATACAGGTAAAAACTCTTAAAACTCCAAAATAGGAAGAAATTGTAAGGAGAATGAGAAGCATAGAGTAGAGCCTCAAGAATATACAGGGTTTGAGTGGGCAGAAAAGTGTTTATTATGCTGATTTATCCATGTTCCCTCATGTACACTTGCATCTAGGATTCAAAACTCCAAAGTTTGAAAAATACGATGGGCACGGTGATCCTATTGCTCATCTCAAGAAATACAGCAATCAGTTGCACGGAGCCGGAGGAAAAGAAGAATTACTCATGGCTTATTTTTGAGAAAGTCTGGTGGGTATCACCTCTGAGTGATACATGGATCAGGATATCTCTTACTAGCACATCTGGGATGACCTCGCTAGAGACTTTGTTAGACAATTCTAGTACAATATAGGCATTGCTCCAGATAGAAACTCATTGGCAAACTTGAAAAAGAAGTCCTCGAAGAGCTTTCGGGAGTACGCAATCAAATGGCGTGAGCAAGCATCTAGATTAAAGCCTCCAATAGACGAGGTCGAAATGGTCACAGTGTTCCTTCAAGTTCATGAAGCTGACTACTTCCAAAATATGATATCAGCTATGGGTAAACCATTCGCGGAAGCTATCAAAATCGGTGAAATGGTGGAAAATGGATTGAAAAGGAAGAATTCTAAGCCAATCCGCTATTAGAGCAACCTCCCAAACTATTCAACGCGGGTCTAGAGGAATAGCGAAGGGAAATAAAAAAGAAGAAACATCCATGGCAACATCGAGTGCAAGAAGACACCGTGCTCCCAGATCCATGTTCCCAGAAAGAACCCCTCGTCGTGATTACCCCCATCAGGATATGGCCTATGGTCCTTAGCTGTACGCGGTTATGAATGCTCAACCTTTTGTCCGGCCTCAGCAACAAACCAACAAAAACCATGCTCTATTTCCACGAAACCAGCCTCCGCACCAAAACCACTACAACCCGCGTCCCCCACAAAATAACTTTCCACCTCGTGAGCAACCTAGGAGGAAAACTTTTGCACCAATCAGTGAATCCTACTCTAGTCTGTTTCCAAAGCTTGTCCAAATGGGTCTGCTACGGCCTGTTCCTCAAACAAGGCAAAACCTAGCATCACCCACTTATAGAGCTGGTGTCAGATGTGCCTATCACTCAGGGGCAGAAGGGAACGACACGGATGATTGTTGGACCTTGAAAAGAGTAGTGCAGAACTTGATAGAATAGGGAAAAATAGGGCTAAGGGGTAAGGATGTCCCCAATGTGACTAATAACCCACTGCCAACCCATAACAACGGGCCAGTAATCGAAATGATCTATGAGGATAAGGAATTTGACTCGGCACTCAATGCCATAATTGCCATTGCTGATGTGGAGAGAAAGCCAAAAACTTCCCCAAAACAAGACAAAGGGGAGAAAAATAACAAAGCCACCCATAGCAGAAAAGAAATTTGAAGCAGGAACGGGGGCAATGCCTCCCAAAGATGTTCTCTATGTCCCACAGGGCCGCAAGGAAAAGCAGTTGACTTTGAGTCCTCCAAAGAGATTTGAACTGAAAAAGGCAACCCAGATGTATGTACCCATGGGAGATTATGTAGTGCAGGGGCCAACTAATCCACCAAGGCTGAGTGAACCCATTGTTATTGGTCGCGTGCCACAAAAGCCCATGACAAATCATGTTGCGGTGCCTTGGAACTACTATCAAACAGTGGTGACGTATAAGGGCAAAGAAATCTCAGAAGAGCTTCAAGGAAATCAACCTGTTGAGAAATACTCCAACGTGGAAGAAGTGAACAACGCCACTAGAAAGTGTTTCCCATCTAAAAAACCTGTAAGTGCAGAAGAGGCGGAAGCTTTCTTTCAAAAAATGAAGATGGCGGACTATGAAGTGGTTGATCAGCTTCGAAAGATTCCTGAACAAGTCTCCCTGCTAACATTGCTGATGAAATCCCCCGAACACCAGAAGGTTTTAATCAAGACCCTCAATGAAGCATACGTGCCAGCTGAGACTTCTGTGGAACAATTAGAAAGAATGGCGAAAAGATTTTTCGCTGTCAACAAAATTTCATTTAGTAAAAATGACTTGACCCCAGAAGGGGCCGCGCATAACAAAGCCTTGCACTTAACTGTCAAATGCGAAGGGTACTACGTGAAGAGGATCATGGTAGACGGAGGTTCAGGGGTAGACATCTGCCCACTCTCTACGCTACAACGTATGGAAATTGGCACTGAAAGGATTCGTCCCAACAATGTCTGTGTGCGAGCCTTCGATGGTATCGAAAGGGACACAATAGGAGAAGTCGATCTAATTCTTACCATTGGCCTAGTGGACTTTAAGGTGACCTTCCAAGTGCTAGACATGGACAAATCCTACAACTTTCTTTTGGGAAGGCCACGGATCCACACAGCAGGGGATGTACCTTCCACTCTCCATCAATTGGTAAAATTTTGAACATGAGGATCAAGAGATCGTGGTCCACGGAGAGGATGAACAATCGATCTATCAGGACCCATTCGTCCCATGTCTTGAAGCGAGGGAAGGCAATGAGCACATCGTTTACCAAGCCTTTGAAGTTGTGGTGGCACACCAGCACGAGGAGGGAAACCCTTTCCCCCAACCCTTCCTTTCCAATGCCTCGATTATTGTGGCCAAAGAAATGATCTGACATGGTTTCAAACCATGGAAGGGACTTGGGAAATCCCTGCACGGAATAGCTGAGCCTGTTACCCTGCCTACCACTGAGAAGTTCTTCGGGATAGACTTTCTACCTACCCCAGATGATATAAAGTGGGCAAACGATAGAAAAAATGAGGGATGGGTCTTGCCTCAACCACTGCCACATCTGTACGAGACCTTTGTCAATCCAAAATACAATGAAGAAGAGGATGATGAGGCTTTTACGGCCGAAGAGATTTAAGAAATATATGGGGCAATGAGAAAGATACTCTATGAAACCCACATAGTTCAGCTAGGAGAGGGCTCAAGAACCGCTGAGGTGCTATATATGGAGGCAAACACCAAGCTACAGAATTGGAAGGCTACACCATTTTTGGATTAGGCGGGAGTCCCGTAGACCTATCCTGCCACTTTTTCTGCATCGCGAGTTATTCCAAGGCTTAACTCGGATGTTTTCTTTAGTTTCTTATCTTTAAATTTCCAAATGTAAACCCTATTATCTTCAAATTCCAAGAAATGAAATCAATATTTCATCGTTTATCTTTCTCTATTCTTTCTGATTTTGCTATTTTTCTCTTTTATTTCTTCTTTTCAATTCTAATAATGCGGCTTTAATTAATATGACATGCATGTGGACTTCATGCCCAGATCCGAACACGCTATCTAATTGTGAAATAATGAACCAAGAACCAGAATACGATGAAGAAGAGGCTTTTAGGGAAATAAATCAAGAATTGGAACAATTTGAGAATAAACCTATGTAAAAATTAAATGATACCGAGCCGGTTAACTTGGGAAGTTCTGAAGAAATTAGGGAAACTAAGATAAGCATTCACACAAATGAGAAAACCCGAGATGCAATAATCCAACTCCTGTTTGAGTTCAAAGATGTGTTAGCTTGGTCGTACGACGATATACCAGGGCTAAGTGTTGATCTGGTGGTTCATAAGTTACCGACTTACCCCGATTGCCCCCCCGATCCAGCAAAAGCAAAGAAAGTTTAAAACCGACATCACTAACAAGATTAAAGAAGAAATCATGAAACAGTTGAAAGCAGGGGTAATCCGAGTGGTCCGATACACCACATGGCTTGCTAATGAGGTCCCAGTTCCAAAGAAAGACGGGAAAACCCGGGTGTATGTGGATTATAGAGATTTAAACAAGGCAAGTCCAAAAGACAACTTCCCTTTGCCTAACATCCACATCCTTATTGATAACTATGCCAAACATGAGATACAGTCCTTCGTGGACTGCTACGCAGGATATCATCAGGTGTTGATGGATGAAGAAGACGTTGAAAAGACAGTTTTTACCATACCTTGGGGCACATACTATTACAGGGTCATGCCGTTTGGTTTGAAGAATGCTGGGGCAACTTACATGAAGGCCGTGACCGTCATTTTCCATGATATGATGCATCAAGAGATAGAAGTGTATGTGGACGACGAAATCATCAAGTCCAAAACCCAGGATGACCATGTCCGAGATTTGAGAAAATTCTTTGAGCGGTTGCACAAATTTGATTTGAAGCTGAACCCAGCCAAATGTGTGTTTGGAGTCCCATCATGCAAACTTTTAAGCTTTATAGTAAGCTGGAGAGGTATCGAGTTAGATCCAACTAAATAAAACCTACCCAGGATTTTCCTCCTCTGAGAACCAAGAAAGATGTGATGAGCTTGTTGGGCAGATTAAACTATGTCAGCCGGTTCATTGCTTAGTTGACATCCACGTGCAAGATCATATTAGAATTGCTGAATAAAGATGCAGCAATCAAGTGGACGGATGAATGTCAAGAAGCTTTTGATAAGATCAAGGAATATCTGTCAAACCTGCCAGTCTTGGTCCCACCAAAGCCAGGGATGCCTCTGTTCTTGTACCTGACAGTCTTGGAAAATTCTTTCGGCTGTGTCCTCGGGCAACATGATGTAACCAGAAAGAAAGAACAGGCGATCTACTATCTGAGTAAGAAGTTTACCAGCTATGAAGCTAAGTATACTTTGCTGGAAAGAACTTGTTGTGCTTTAACTTGGGTCGCTCAGAAGCTGAGGCATTATCTGCAAGCCTACACCACTTACCTTATAACCAGGTTGGATCCTTTGAAATACATATTCCAGAAGCCGATGCCCACAAGGAGATTAGCAAATTGGTAGATTCTGCTCACTGAGTTTGACATAGTCTATGTCACTCGCACAGCAATGAAAGCACATGCGTTGGCGGATCATTTGGCTGAAAACCCGATTGATGAAGAATACCAACCTTTGAATACCTACTTCCCGGATGAATAAGTATACTCAATCGAGGTGATATCCGAGGATACTACTGCTTGGAAGATGTTCTTTGATGGAGCGGTAAACGCTAAAGGTGTGGTAATTGGGGCAATCTTGATCTCACCCAGAGGTCAGCACTATCCAGCCATAGCCACGCTGCGGTTTTTCTGCACAAACAAGACTACTGAGTATGAAGCCTGCATTATGGGTAAGAACATGGCAATCGACCAAGATGTCGAAAAGTTGTTGATTATGGGAGACTCAAATCTGATTATTCGGCAAGCCCAAGGAGAATGGGAAACCCGAGATGTTAAGTTTATCCCCTATCGACAACATGTGGAAAATCTTAGCAAGCGGTTCAAATCAATAGAGTTCAGGTACATCCATTGTTGTCACAATAAACTAGTTGATGCACTCGCCACTCTGGCCTCGATGTTTCCCTACCCAGGCAATGCCCACATTGATCCCTTGGAAATCCAAATCAAGGAAAGGCACAGTTACTGTAATACGGTTGAGGCAGAACCAAACACCCATCCATGGTACTATGACATCAAAATGTTTCTGAAAACACAAGAATACCCCGAGAAAGCTAGTGGAGACCGAAAGAGAACCATTAGATGGCATGCAAGTGGTTTCTTCTTAAGTGGTGATATCTTGTACAAAAGGACCCCAGATCTCAACTTATTAAGATGTGTTGACGTCGAAGAGGCCGGAAGGATCATGCATGAAGTACACACAGGAGTGTGCGGACTCCACATAAACGGGTATGTTTTAGCAAAGAAAATCCTTCGAGCGGGCTAGTACCGGATAACCATGGAAAAGGACTGCTTCAGCTTTGTTCGGAAGTGCCATTAGTGTTAGGTGCACAGTGATTTGATTCATGCACCTCCCACAGAACTACATCCCATGTTAGCACCTTGGTCATTTGTCGCTTGGGGCATGGACGTCATAGGGCCGATCGAGCCGAAACCCTCAAATGGGCATAGATTCATACTGGTGGCCATTGACTACTTCACAAAGTGGGTTCAAGCCATCACTCTCAAATCGGTCACCAAGAAAGTTGTGGTAAATTTTGTGCACTCCAATCTTATTTGTCGTTTTGGCATTCCTGCAACTACTATCACAGATAATGCTGCAAACCTGAATAGTCATTTGATGGGAAAAATATGCGAACAATTCAAAATAATGCATAGGAACTCTAAACCTACCGGCCCAAAGCCAATGGTGCTATTGAAGCAGCAAACAAGAACATCAAGAAGATTTTGAGAAAGATGATTCAGAGCTCCAAGCAATGGCATGAAAAGTTGCCTTTCGCATTACTGGGATATCACACTATGGTACGCATATCGGTAGGAGCAACCTCATACCTTTGGGTTTATGTAACTGAGGCCGTAATACCCGCAAGGTGGAATCCATTCTCTTCGGATCATCGCTGAAGCTGAGGTTGAGGACAGTGAGTAGGTCAAGACTCGTTTGGAATAGCTAACATTGATTGATAAAAAGTAGATGGTTGCGGTCTTCCACGGGCGGTTGTACCTGTCACACCTCCTTTTTTCGAAGCTTTACTGCACCCCAGGGAAGGGTATAATAAAAATAAAAATAAAAGAGTTTTTCCACTTAAATGACAATCGAAACGGGATTCGTTTATTTAAAGATTTAGAGTCGCCACTTGGGAGATTTATGGTGTCCCAAGTCACCGGTTTGAATCCCGAATCGAGGAAAAGGTTTGACTCTGTTTAACAGTCGCGAACCAGAAACCTGAGTAAGGAATTCTGTTAACCCGGGAGAAGGTGTTAGGCACTTCCGAATTTCGTGGTTCTAGCACGGTCGCTCAACTGCTATATTTGGCTAAAATATCTGATTTTAATACATATTAGACCTACAGTGCAATTTTAAAGTTATTTACCGCCTTTTGTCAATTATTATTTTTATTTAAGAAAATGAACGTCGTTTAAGAACGTATTTTCGGATCACGTCACATGAAATGCACCCGGATCCTCGACACATTCCTATTCAACATTTTTGGATTTAGATTTGGGTCGCATGAAATGCACACCCGTATTAGGAAGGTAAAATTATTTAAAGCATGCCTAAAGCAACTAACGTATTGTTATCTTTTGCAGAGGCCATGAAATTTGCTAAACGGCCTATCCCGAATTCTGAGTATTTTGGAATTAAACAATTAATAAGGGCCCCGCAATTGTATATTTAATTTGGTGAGGCTCGTCTCATTTTTCTTTATTAAAAGGCCAAACTAAGGTAACTAAATTTTCTATTTTTTGTTTTGTCTCTAGGGGTCAATTAATCTACGAATATAAATTCGAATTCAAGTCTAGATTCAAACAAAAGGAAAGACCATTTTAGCTTGAACCCGCTACCTAATTCAAATTTATGAGTTAATTTCCCATATTCCTAAGTATTTATTTTTACGGTACTACTATATTTGGACCTTTAGTTCTTATTCAAAATTCTGCAATGCTATTGGGCCTCAAACTTAGCCCAGCTGAATAATACACAATCTAACTACTGCATCATTATCAGATTAAAACTATCAATAGCCAACTAATTCATTGAAATGGCAATCTTACGTTTACAACTGATTCAGAGAATAGACTACTCCAGCAAGGCATGATCATAATCAAACATATACTGTTATTTAACAATCAACTGAGGTAATTAACTGCTTTCAAGTACTATTTATTGCTTAACTCATACAATAGGAACCTTTATTCCACAATAATCCAAACATCTACCGATTTAGGCCCAAATTTAAATAACTTGAGTAAAGCATTATTTCTAGTCATTTAGTTTCAGCTTCTTTTGCATCCAAGGTCATACTACACTACGGGAAAATATAACTCAATTTGAACAAAATCAACAGAAAATTTCTGATATTATCAACTCACAAATTCTGATGCTTACGAAACAATTCAAATTCATATGATAGTCCTAATTATACAGTCCACAATTTACATACTACAATTGAAGTAAATATCAAATGAATCAATTAACAATCAATATAAAGGCTTAATGAACAAAATGAACAGTAACGTAGAATTCGAACACACATATATATTTCATCACATAAACTTCAAATGATTTCCTTCGTATGAATACAACTTCAACACTACTTGAGCATAGTAATATACCTGGAATTACGAAAAGAAATAGGAGGATCAGCGGTAGTTCTAGCGCAGAAACACTTTAGAAACAGCAATCAGCAATTATAAAAATAGTCCACAGCCAATATAGGAGTAGTTTCAACCCAAAGCCATCTTTCAATTAATCAATACCACACCAAAACTATATAATGATCGAAATGTAACCAAATAACCCTTGAACCTACTCAACATTATTCTAAATGATCTCTGACTTTCGAACAGCAAAATCAGAATTCTAGAAGCTGAAATTAAGCTGAGAATTCAATGAAACAGTGTTTTTATTTGGTTTTCTGTTAGTTCTAATGTTTTTGGATTTTTAAGAGGTTTAAATTTCAAATTGAAGTCTGAAATTGGAAGAAGAATTTTTTGGGGGGGAAATCTGGAGGTTCCAAACTTGTTTTACAAGGCATTGGGACTGCCTTATATAGGCAAAGATGGGGCAGGCCTTAGATTTTTAGTTTGCATTATTAGTCCCTCTTTTATTTCTTTTTAACCCTCTATTTTTCTGACTTGTACTATAAGTTACTACACCTATTTTATTGAAATCTACATTAAAGCCCATTCTAGAAGATTCTATACCCACTATAATTCCTATACTACCCCTACCTCATCCTGAAATTTACTATTTCTAAGAAACCTACCCTTTTTCTATGCCCAAACTACCCTTGAGGTTTCCTGAAATTGCTACCAGACCTACCCTTCACCCCTGAATTTATTATCCTGTGATTTTGGTTTCAATTTACCCAAATGCCATTATCAGCTATAACTAATCCTAATTAATACTAATTATCACAAACTGTTTCAACCATTAATAGAACCTCTTAGACAGAATTATGAACTGAATTCGAATCAAATTCTAAGAAACAAAGCAATAAAAATATAAGAACAAACATAGGATCCCGCTAACAAATTAATCAGGAATTTAATTAAAATTGCACTTAACAAAAACTAAACCATTTGTTAAAATTACTAACACAGGCTCACATCACCAGAATGCTTCAAACATTTTACTGAAACAGTGCTCACGAAACAGTACTTAACGATTATTAATTTCGAATAACCCTAAGTCTATACTATTAAACAATTTGCACACAACGTCCTGGAACTTATGAAACATATATAAGTAATAAAGAAAAATAGAGATATGAGAATGAAGTGACAAAATGATGAAAATAGAAGAAGGAAGAAAAAATCATAGTGACAATACGAACAGAGTCGAAAGAAGAGGGGAAATACCTAGTCGACCGGACTTAAACCAACAAATCAAATAGGCGATGAAACTTCACCAGTTGACGGCGGAGACGATTATTTGACGACCTCCAACGGGATTCCATGGAAGAGGAAGACAGATTTGTAAAGGGGGCATCGAGCTAGTACGGGGTGTTAGTTTAGTGGCGTTCTATGATGCCGCCGCCACACCAAGGCGGTGGGAAAAAGGGCGGCGGTATCTAGGGTTTGGAGATTTTGGAGGCTTGCAGCGGGATTTGATGGAAAAGCTTCACATATTCATGATGAGGGAGGAAGAAGGATGCTGTGGCAAGATTTTGGTGGGTTTTGGACATCAGGCGCCGCCGCACAGTGGCTTCTGGTGGTGGCGGACGGTGGTGAGATGAAAGGGGGTAGAGAATGAACAAACAAGGACTTAGGTTAAACTTTTGTTTGGACAATTTTATTAAAAATTGATGAAGCATCCTTGACCGTTGGATGAAAGAAATGGATGGCCAGGATCTCTTGATGAAACGACGTCATTTTGTTTAAAACCTGAAGTGGACTGGTTCAAGGGACTTGGGCTTGGGTCATGGGAAGGGAATTAACTCTCTTGGGTAGGGGTTATTGGGCCCAAATGAGCAGCCCTTCTTTTTTTTCTTATTTTTCTTCTTTTACTTCTTTTATCTATTTTTGTATTTTGTTTTCCACTTTGTAATTTTGTATTAATTTTTTCCAATCTTGTAAACGTGCACCAAATAAAAATAAAGTCCTAATATATTTCAAATTAAACTAATTAACTCCCTAAAACTATTTCGTAATGGATTAGCAATTAAAACAATTAAAATGCATAAGTGAACTATTTTTGTGATTTTTATGTTTTATTCTAAAACGAATTAACCCCTAATTAATCCTAAAAATATGAAATTAGATCCTAAATGCAAATGCATATGTCTTTTTATTTTTCATATGAATTAACATGCAAACAATTATCAGAGAATGACACAAAAATGCACAAAAAATGTAAAAATAAAGAACATATCATTTTGTTTGAATTTTTGGGAATAATTCATATATATCGCAAAAATCACGTGCTCACAGCTGCCCCTCTTTGCTCGAAAATATGAAAAGTTTTCGGGCAAAGATAAGTGAGCAAATACAAGCGATTTTTGCCCGTTCGAATATTCCGTGTGAAGCATTTTTGAAAGAGCTGACCGCACCCTGCTTCAGAGACTGCCTACATATCCCGGGCTAGACAGGAATCAGGTCAGTATAGTTTAGGAGTGTCTGGTAGCTGGGACTACCAGGAGCTGTGATTTTACTGCTGTTGTTGCTGCTACTGCTCGCTGACCTCCTTATTACACCGTGGTAAAACAAAAGCAGCTATCCTAAACTATGATCTATGAGTTACAAAAGATCCTATTTATGTCTTCAAACTTGATCTTGTGTTGCCTTGAACTTGTATCTTGTGTTCCTCCAATGAAATTCTTGTTGTTCCATTGATGATGTTCTGCCATTCCTCTTGTTGATGTTCGACTTCCACAATTTGAAATATGTGCCCATTTTCAGGTGGGCTCCTACTTGCGATGCTTGAAAAGTATTCCCTTGTTCTCCAGGCGGGCTTCTGACGGTGATGATTGAAAAGGTACTCCCTTGTTCCCCAGGTGGGATCCTTCTTGCGATGCTTGAAAAGTATTCCCTTGTTCTCTAGGTGGGCTCCTGACTGCAACAAAATAGACAAACAAAGAAAATTTTCCGCCCCAGTTTGGTGGCTGGGTACAGCATGTTATCAAATATAAAAATTGAAATCTAAAATTTGAATTATACTTCCCTTGTTCTCCAGGTGGGCGCCTGACTGCTGAAGCTTGAAAAGTATTCCCTTGTTTTCCAGGTGGGCTCCTGCTTGCAACAAAATAGACAAAAGAAAATTTTCTGCCCCAGTTTGGTTGCTGGGTACAGCATGTTATCAAATATAAAAATTGAAAGATAAAATTTAAATTATACTTCCCTTGTTCTCCAGGTGGGCACCTGACTGCTGAAGCTTGAAAAGTTTTCCCTTATTCTCCAGGTGGGCTCTTGCTTGCTGAACTTGAAAAGTATTTCCTTGTTCTCCAGGTGGGCTTCTGACTGCAAAAATAGACAAACAAAGCAAATTTTCTGCCCCAGTTTGGTGGCTGGGTACAGCATGTTATCAAATATAAAAATTAAAAGCTAAAATTTGAACTATACTTCCCTTGTTCTCCAGGTGGGCGCCTGACTGCTAAAGCTTGAAAAGTATTCCCTTGTTCCTCAGGTGGGCTTCTGCTTGCTGAACTTGAAAAGCATTCCCTTGTTCTCCAGGTGGGCTCCTGACTGCAACAAAATATACAAACAAAGAAAATTTTCTGCCTCATTTTGGTGGCTGGGCACATGGATGAGTGTTAAACTGAATTATTTTACTAATTATTATAAAAATTTAAAAGCTAAGTCCTATTATCCAGGGAGGTCCTGACAACTCCTAACAATTATGAACCTAAGTTATATCTTTCAAAGGTATTACTTCCACTACATTGTTATCAAAGAGGTCTTAACTACTCCCCATTATCCAGGAGGGTCATGACAACTTCTAGTTAAAAGGAAATTTTAACCTAAATTATATCTACTAAAGGTACGAATTCTACTATATCTTGTTATTCAAACTGACCTTAAAACTACGTCCTATTATCCAGGAGGGTCCTGAAAACTCCTAATTGAAACCTATCCTAAACATGCAAACTTTAGAACGAACTTATATTCCTTTATACTAGGTTATGTTTCTCATTATTGTTTTGACATTTAAACTAAGTCACATTTTCTAGGAGGGTCCTGGGGATTTCCAGTCATACCTGTTTGGGTCCTGCATTTCTTTACGGAGGATTTCTCCGAAACTTCTGCCCTTATTTCAATCAAAGAAAATCTTGTCAGTTTAAAATATGGTGGTTGGTTTGTGGCCTTGAACTTTGAAAGTGGCCCAACATCCTCCATTTGCTGCATTGCATGAATCGGTGCCTCCCCACTCAAAGATGTATCTTGTTCCTTCTTGTATTAACCCATGGTCCGGTCCTTAAGGTCTACAGCCCCCTTATTTGCCATGTTAACTTTGATTTTTTTTCTTGGAAAGTCTTGGTCATTACTGGTTTGCCACGCTTTGTCCATCCTATCATAGGAATTCTTTTGATTCATTCACCTGTACCCTTCATCTGTTGCACTGTTCCTGAGTTGATACGTACCAAACCCTTGTATTTCACACGAATTCCCAAAGCATATTGACTGTTGGCAACTCAATCATGTTTGATGTTATTTCCTGACTTATGACAATTTGATGTGCTGGCTAGATCCCATTTTGTGCAATTGGAAAGCTTGGTGGCAAATTTTGAA
>MU718185.1:272053-305056 GCA_026770625.1 Nicotiana glauca
TCCATGACCCTGGAATATATTTGTCTAAATTGTTAAAAATATAAATTGTAATTGGTGTAGTAATTTTGCCTTGAATTATTGTTCTATTATTAAGTAAATTGTAAAGTAGTTTTATATATATTTTGTGATAGTCTAGCTTGAATTGATAATGGTTTGAATGTATATCAGTCGAGAAGTTGATCATAATTCCTTGTGGGAACGATACTCTACTTACTACTATATTACTTGTCGATCGCGTACACTTGCGTGAGTGTTTTGGTCGCAACACATTCTTCTTTTCTTTTTCATTTCTTTTCCTTTCTTTTCTCTTTTTATTTCTTTTCTTCTTTTCTTTTTCTTTTCTTTTCTTTATTTTCTTTTCTTTTCTTCCTTTTTTTTTCTTCTCCTTTTTTTTCTTTTCTTTCTCTTTTCTTTTCTTTTCTTTTCTTTTCCACTATTTTTCTCTTATTTCTCCGCTTAATTTCCCTGCTCGATTCTTGAGTTTTGTTTGTTGATTCCGAAAGAGGGATACGAAAGAAAATATAATAAGGCTCAAAGGGATAACAAAGGATAAAGTGTTTGGATAGCAGAACAAAATGCCTTCGTCATTCCAATCTTCAAAACATACCAAGTACAAACTACACAGCTAAACACCTTTTGATTGATTCACATATTTGCCTTCTGTATTTGCCGATTCCTAGCACCATTGGACAACAATCTCGTTACCATGAACGGTCCCTTTAGACTTAGGGCATTCTTGCCTTTGGCTTTAAACCGATGATGCATGATGCATTTCCACAGTATTTTTTTATGTTCTATTTTTTCCAGTTTTACTTGATTCAGGCTTCAAAGTATTCCAACATGTTCTTATTTCTTACGAGTTCCCATACATCTTCAACATTATTTCATTGCTAAACTGACTTTTAAAAACGAGGCCGAGAATTATGTGTGCATGTCATGTCACTAAAATCAGCGTGAAAAGAATTGTAAAATGATTAGAAGAAATGACTAGAAATGGCAGGAAATAGAGAATTGCATTAAACTGATGGTGAAATGGTTGAAACAACAAAACAAGCAGACTAGACTAGAATTACGAACCTAGACGGCGCTAAACAATCTATTATTACTAAACAAAGCAAAGTGGAAAGATTGAAGGGTTTGACTCCCAAGACAATATCCGGATTACAACCCAGAAATAACTCGGACCAAAATAAACCACCAAAACTCCACTCTGGATAACCGAGAGATGGAGCGTCTTTCCAATTACCACGCCCGGCATCTTAGCCACTGAGTTTCACATCAATATTGCACATACCACTATTGACTTTAATCAACAAGTTCCCAAGATAAATCGCATGCTCCTTTCCATTGTGATTGACCACAATTACCCCTTCTTGAATCATTCTTTCTATTTCGCTTTTCAAAGAATAACAATCTTCAATGCTATACCCTTGGACATTAGAGTGGTACATGCATCGAACAGTAGGATCAAAACCTTTCGCATTTGGGTCTGGAGTATATCCAAGGAGCGGCTTAATTGGGACAAAATGTTTTAACTTTTAAAACAAGCTTGTATAGGATTCACCGATGGGCGTGAAATTATCCTTTTGCCTCTGTTTCCCTCCATGCCTCAGTTTTCTAGGATTGTTGGATGCTTGAAAGTGCTGTGAAGACACACGAGAGTTTTGGGCTGCTGGTGCCTGCTTCAGGGAGTGACTTGGTGGTGGGACAAATGGCCAGATGTTATTTGGTGGATGGGCTGGCTTATGTGGAGTTTGGGGACGTTCACAGGGTCGGTATTGTGGTTGAAAACATTTAGCAAGAACAACCACTGGACCCTGTCGTCGACGGAGGCAATGACCTGATGGTTGATCAAAAGATCGGGTGTTTTTCAAGGGATAGATTTGGGGTTGGTTTTGAGGTTGAACAGGTTTAGCAAGAACAATTACCGGACCTTGTTGTGGATGGGGCTCAACAATACCTTTTCTGTTAATGGCAGGGTCATCCCGAGCAACCTGTTCATTCCACTTGAGCCAAAAATCCTTAAAACTCTCCTTGGGTTTCTTTTCCGTCTGAGATAGGGAAAGGTAATTTGGGACAATGTCTTTATTGTACTGAAAATGTCGTACAAAATCTCGAGCCATGTCACCCAATGTAAGCCATTTGCCAACATCATGACGATTATGCCATTCTAAAGCTGCCCCAGTCAAGCTCTTACTGAAGTATGCCATCAACAAATCATCTTTCTCCCCAACACTTTCCATTTCATTGCAATAAACCCTCAAGTGGGCTACCGGATCTCCACACCCATCGTACAAGTTAAAATTCGGCACTTTGAACCCTGCAGGCAGGCGAACGTCGGGGAACACAGACGATTCTTTGTAAGACATGTTACCATGGTCTCCCATTCCTTGCACGTCCTTTAAGGATTGTTCTTTTGGCTTTATAGCTATTTCATCTCGCCCTACTTTTACTGTAACCTTTTCATTTCCGGTATGAAGCTCATCCTGAGGGCTCTTCCCGTATTCGTTGTTGGGGGTAATGAATATGACAGGAAACATTGGTGGTGGCGAGGGTGGTGCCTTCCCAGACATCCAGTCGTGATAAATGTCTGCCATGTGTAGTCTTAACATCCGCACCTCTTCACTCAACCCGTTGTCCCGTTCATCCACCTGCTGTCGAGCACCGGTACTAACCACCTCAATTCTATTATTGTTCGCCATTGCCTTTTCTCCTTGTGTTATAAAGAAGAGTTTCCGCTTTAAAACCACAAACCAACCACCTTTCTGGAATGACAAAATGAAGCCACCATGTTAGCGTTAGGGTATTTAGCTTATTGATGTTTCTTTCCTTTTTTTCGTTTTTTCCACTATTTTCTTTTCTTTTTGCATTTTTTGTGATTTTTCCTCTTTTTTTTTCTTCTTTTGGTTATGGTCGAATCCTACGTGGATTGACTACATATCATGACCCCGCATGAATCAGACCGAGCGTAGTTCTTGCAAATTGAATGCAAAATTTTGTTGTTTTTGTTTTTCTTTTGTTTTGAAGGATTTTCCAAATTATTTTTCTTTAAGGGGAATAACAAAATACAGACTCGATGATAAAAAAAAACTAAATCAAAAGTACACCAAAGCTTCATATCATGGGGCCCACGGGGCATCACTCGGCATCGCCATGGGCCTGTGCAAGACTGAGAAGGCTTCAACGTCAATTGTGACTATTTAAAGAAAACTGGCCATGTAAATGGCTTATTTTGACTTAAAAAATAAAGTGGCTATTTTTCAAAAAATTTATTTAAGAAAACAAAGACTCAGTTTTGCAAATACGGCCTTTCAGCGCTTCCGAAAGGGAGATTTCAAGGATGTGCCCGCAAACCGTTTAAAATGACTCAGAGTGGCTGTTCTTGCAAAAAAAATATCCTTTCGGCGTCCTTTTGGGGACATTCGGCTTATTTTTAAATAAGAATGGCGTCACCCGACTTATTGTTATAAAAATTAAAATTTTGGTATTTTTGGCTATTTTTGCAAAAGGGGTGGTTGGACCCGATGAGGGTTGCCTACGTATCTCACATCCGGTGAGAATCAAACCAGTTTAGTTCGGGCAAATTAACGAACTACTTTAAAACTAGACTCTTTTTTTCATTTTCATTTTTGGCATTTCATAAGCAAAAAGCAAGACTTTTTTTTTTTTTTTTTTGGCATTTCAAAAGCAAATAACAAAACTTCTTTCAAAAGCAATACTTTTTTTTTCATTTTCATTTTTCATGGCAAGACAAACTATTTTTTCTTTTCTATTTTTTTTTTCAGAAAACAAGACAAAATAACGACTCTTTTTTTTCCTTTTTCATTTTCAACAAACAAATAAACAACCTATTTTTTCCAAACTAAAATAAAGACTCTTTTTCTTTTTCTGCGAACAACTTCCAAAAATAAAGACTCTTTTTTATATTTTTCCTTTGCTTTTAGTAAAACAGACTATTAAAAATAAAATATTTCCATTTTTCATTTTTTTTTCGAAATTTCGGCAGAGTTTCGATAGCATTTGGGCATCGGGTTTTCTAAAACTAAATAATTAATTCTTTACACTGCTATTTCTCTCTTTTTCTCTTTTTCTCAATTTCACAAAATTTTTGATGTTCAAAAACCGGTCAGCATGCGGGCCAGAGACAAATAAATGCAACACGTAAAATGCATCATGGTGGTCTTTTCATTTTCGGTTACCTGTCCTAGACAGACCCAACCCCTGTGTTGAGTCCCCTAAGTCAGATGCACGTGATGCAAATAAGTGCTCCTACTAGGGATCCGGCATGAAGTCAAGTTATTCTAAGTTCAAAACCTTGGTATGTGTTCTAGATTGTGTAGAGCGGACAACTCGAGTCGAGGAGGGGGCTACGTACCGGGGACCCGCGGGATCGTCCGACTTAGTAACTTGTCCGGCCTCTTTCTTATATCAGGGTATTGACACTAACAGAATAGGGAGTCTCAACCAGTAAGCACATCCCCAGAGGTGAGACGAGAAGGGTTTCGGCACAATTTATATATACAATTCAAATAATATCAAAGCGGTAAAGCACAAGATGCACATGAGGCAAACAAGCGTCCTATCCAGGAATCCGGAATGAGTTTTTGTTCTTCTAAGTTTTAAAACCTGGGTATATGTTCTAGACTGTGTACCCGAGCGGACAACTCGAGTCGGGGAGGGGGCTACGTACCGGGAACCAAAAGGCCATCTGGCTTAGTAACTTGTCCGGCCTCTTTCTTATTTCAAGGTATTGACACTAACATAATAGGGAGTCTCAACCAGTAAGCACATCCCCGAAGGTGAGAAGAGAAGGGTTTCGGTACAGTTTATATACAGTTCAGATAATATCAAAGCGGTAAACATTTAGCACATTAAGCATGAAACATGTAGGAAAATCAGATATAACCAAATACAACAATTTATCTAAGCTCGAATTCTGAACCCTGAATAAAATGTTCTGGGTTCTTTTCCCCAGCAGAGTCGCTAGAGCTGTCACACCTCCTTTTTCCGAAGCTTTACTACACACTGGGGAAGGGTATAATAAAAATAAAAAATAAAAGTTTTTCCACTGAAAGGACAATCAAAATGGGATTCGTTTATTTAAAGATTTAGAGTCGCGACTTGGGAGATTTATGGTGTCCCAAGTCACCGGTATGAATCCCGAATCGATGAAAAGGTTTGACTCTGTTTAACAGTCGCGAACCAGAAACCTGAGTAAGGAATTCTGTTAACCCGGGAGAAGGTGTTAGGCACTCTTGAATTCTGTGGTTCTAGCACGGTCGCTCAACTGCTATATTTCGCTAAAATATCTGATTTTAATACATGTTAAACCTACAGTGCAATTTTAAAGTTATTTACCGCTTTTTGTCAATTATTATTTTTATTTAAGAAAATGAACGTCGTTTAAGAACGTATTTTCGGATCACGTCGCATGAAATGCACCCGGATCCTCGACACATTCCTATTCAACATTTTTGGATTTAGATTTGGGTCGCATTAAATGCACACCCGTATTAAGAAGGTAAAATTATTTAAAGCGCTTCTAAAGCAACTAACGTATTGTTATCTTTTGGGGAGGCCGTGAAATTTGCTAAACGGCATATCCCGAATTCTAAGTATTTTGGAATTAAACAATTAATGAGGACCCCGCAATTTTATGTTTAATTTGGCGAGGCTCATCTCATTTTTCTTTAGTAAAAGGCCAAACTAAGGTAACTAAATTTTCTATGTTTTGTTTTGTCTCTAAGGGTCAATTAATCCACGAATATAAATTCGAATTTCGAATTCAAGTCCGGATTCAAACAAAAGGAAAGAACCTTTTAGTTTGAACCCGCTACCTAATTCAAAACTTAATTTTATATTTATGAGTTAATTTCCCATATTCCTAAGTATTTATTTTTAAGGTACTACTATATTTGGACCTTTAGTTCTTATTCAAAATTCTGCAATGCTATTGGGCCTCAAACTTAGCCCAGCTGAATAATACACAATCTAACTACTGCATCATTATCAGATTAAAACTATCAATAGCCAACTAATTTCATTGAAATGGTAATCTTACGTTTACAACTGATTCAGAGAATAGACTACTCCAGCAAGGCATGATAATAACCAAACATATACTGTTATTTAACAATCAACTAAGGTAATTAACTACTTTCAAGTACTATTTATAGCTTAATTCAGACAATAGGAACCTTTATTCCACAATAATCCAAACATCTATCGATTTAGGCCCAAATTTCAATAACGTGAGTGAAGCATTATTTCTAGTCATTTAGTTTCAGCTTCTTTTGCATCCAAGGTCATACTACACTACTGGAAATTATAACGCAATTTGAACAAAATCAACAGACAATTTCTGATATTATCAAATCACTAATTCCGATGCTTACGAAACAATTCAAATTCATATGAAAGTCCTAATTATACAGTCCACAATTTACATACTACAATTGAAGTAAATATCAAATGAAACAATTAACAATCAATATTAAAGCTTTATGAACTAAATGAACAGTAACGTAGAATTCGAACACACGTATATATTTCATCACATAAACTTCAAATGATTTCCTTCGTATGAATACAACTTCAGCACAACTTGAGCATAGTAATATACCTGGAATTAGGAAAAGAAATAGGAGGATCAACGGCAGTTCTAGCGCAGAAAAACTTTAGAAACAGCAATCAGCAATTATAAAAATAGTCCACAGCCAATATAGGAGTAGTTTCAACCCAAAGCCATCTTTTAATTAATCAATACCACACCAGAACTATATAATGATCGAAATGCAACCAAATAACCCTTGAACCTACTCAAATTTATTCTAAATGATCTCTGACTTTCGAACAGCAAAATCAGAATTCTAGAAGCTGAAATTAAGCTGAGAATTCAATGAAACAGTGGTTTTATTTGGTTTTCTGTTAGTTTCTAATGTTTTTGGATTTTTGAGAGGTTTAAATTTCAAATTGAAGTCTAAAATTGGAAGAAGAATTTTTTGGGGTGAAGATCTGGAGGTTCCAAACTTGTTTTACAAGGCATTGGGACTGCTTTATATAGGCAAAGATGGGGCAGCCCTCAGATTTTCAGTTTGCATTATTAGTCCCTCTTTTATTTCTTTTTAACCCTCTATTTTTCTGACTTGTACAACAAGTTACTACACCTATTTTATTGAAATCTACAATAAAGTCCATTCTCGAATATTCTATACCCACTACAATTCCTATACTACTCCTACCTCATCCTGAAATTTACTATTTCTAATAAACCTACCCTTTTCCTATGCCCAAACTACCCTTGAGCTTTCCTGAAATTGCTACCAAACCTACCCTTGACCTCTGAATTTATTATCCTGTGATTTTGGTTTCAATTTACCCAAATGCCATTATCAGCTATAACCAATCCTAATTAATACTAATTATCATAAACTGTTTCAACCATTAATAGAACCTCTTAGACAGAATTATGAACTGAATTCGAATCAAATTATAAGAAACAAAGCAACAAAAATATAAGAACAAACATAGGATCCCGCTAACAAATTAATCAGGAATTGAATTAAAATTGCACTTAACATAAACTAAACCATTTGTTAAAATTACTAACACAGGCTCACATCACCAGAATGCTTCAAACATTTTACTGAAATAGTGCTCACGAAACAGTACTCAACGATTATTAATTTCAAATAACCCTAAGTCTATACTATTAAACAATTTGCACACAACGTCCTGGAACTTATGAAACATATAAAAGTAATAAAGAAAAATAGAGAGATGAGAATGAAGTGACAAAACGATGAAAACAGAAGAAGGAAGAAAAAATGATAGTGACAATACGAACAGAGTCGAAAGAAGAGGGGAAATACCTAGTCGACCGGACTTAAACCAACAAATCAAATAGGCGATGAAACTTGACCAGTTGATGGCGGAGACGATTATTTGATGACCTGCAACGGGATTCCATTGAAGAAGAAGACAGATTTGTAAAGGGGGCATCGAGACAGTACAGGGTGTGAGTTTGGTGGCATTCTATGGTGGCGCCGCCACACCAAGGCGGTGGGAAAAAGGGTGGAGGTCTCTAGGGTTTGGAGATTTTGGAGGCTTGCAGTGGGATTTGATGGAAAAGCTTCACATATTCATGATGAGGGAGGAAGACGGATGCTGTGGCAAGATTTTGGTAGGGTTTTGGACATCAGGCGCCGCCGACAGTGGCTTCTGGTGGCGGTGGACGATGGTGAGATGAAAGGGGGTAGAGAATGATACAAACAAGGTGTCAGGTTAAACTTTTGTTTGGACAATTTTATTAAAAATTGATGAAGCATCCTTGACCGTTGGATGAAAGAAACGGATGGCCAGGATCGCTTGATGAAACGACGTCGTTTTATTTAAAACCTGAAGCGGACCAGATCAAGGGACTTGGGCTTGGGTCATGGGAAGGTAATTAACTCTCTTGGGTTGGGTTTATTGGGCCCAAATGAGCAGCCCTTTTATTTGTTCTTATTTTTCTTCTTTTACTTCTTTTATCTATTTTTGTATTTTTGTTTTCCACTTTGTAATTTTGCATTTATTTTTTCTAATCTTGTAAACATGCACCAAATAAAAATAAATTCATAATATATTTAAAACTAAACTAACTAACTCCCTAAAACTATTTCGTAATGGATTAGCAATTAAAACAATTAAAATGCATAAGTGAACTATTTTTGTGATTTTTATGTTTTATTCTAAAACGAATTAACCCCTAATTAATCCTAAAAATATGAAATTAGATCCTAAATGCAAATGCATATGTCTTTGTATTTTTCATATGAATTAACATGCACAAACAAAATGCAAACAATTATCAGAGAATGACACAAAAATGCACAAAAATTGTAAAAATAAAGAACAAATCATTTTGTTTGAATTTTTGGGAATAATTCATATATAGGGCAAAAATCACGTGCTCACAGTACCAACAAAGAATGTCCCGTTCTTATAACAAGAAAGTGCGGCCTAGGAATTTCGAAGTGGGACAACTTGCGTTAAGGTGCATTCTTCCTCATCACCAGGAAGCAAAAGGAAAATTTGCTCCTAATTGGAAGGGCCCATACATCATCAGAAAGATATTGCCGAGAAGAGCATTGTACCTGGGCGATATCGAAGGAAATGATCCCGAAGCGGCGATGAATGCGGATGCAGTAAAAAGGTACTATGTCTACGCCTCCTACAACAATGACTTTGTTCAATTGGGATGACGAAGGCTTTTATTCTTACTATCTAAACACTATCAATCGTTCGCAAACCCTTTGAGCCGGTTACTTTTCCTTTATCACCCTCTTTGGAACCCGAAAATATTATCAAAAAAATGAATCAAAAAATGAATGAAAAATGATGAAAAATAGAAAAACAAAAACAACAAAAACAAAATGTTTCCCTGAACTACGTCTGACTTGATTCCGAAAGGATACGTAGGCAGCCTCTCTCTAAGGTTCAGTCACACCAAAACAAAGATCACAATTCCTCCAAAAAGTGAAACTGGGGAATATGATATAATGGCTCGACAATGAGCCCACCAAAACGGTTCCAAAGTTGTAATTCCGCCCAGATTCTTTTTACCCGAAACCTGGTCCAAGTCCTTCTGATCAATTGGCAAAGGCGTTGGAATCGGAAAACACCATTGTTGGAATTTGATACAATCAAAATGAGAGAAATAAAATGAGGGAGTCTTATCGATGAAAACCTACGAGCACCATAAGGCGACGGTGAGTAGAGAAATTGAAAACGAGAGAGTCCATTTAGTGAAAACTTTTAAAGAGCACTATCGGGTGACGGTGAGAAGAGAAATGAGAGAGGTCGATTGGCGAAACCCCGCAAAGGGCACCATCGATCGAGAAGAAGACATGTCCTACCACTGAAAGAGTCCTGGCAAGATTCCCTGGTTTTGAAACGCGGGTCAATGAGTTTATGAGAAGTTGAGAAAGTTTGTGCGAGTTGGGCATCCATTCAAAGAAGCATGTCATGTCCATTTGAAGCTTGCATCCACCCCAAATAAGTCCTTCCTCCCTCCCCGAAAGGGACACTTCTCTTTAAATTCATCTTCCTGCTTTTTGTTACTCTCCCTTGAATCCCTTGCGGTCTAACTCTGTTTCCGAAACTAATACAAAGAAAAGGTGGCAGGACTAGCTATACAGGCTCTAACTAACAAAAGCTAAAGAAAGTACCCAGCCTCAGCGGGTGTGTCAAGCCAATCACAACTGGCTGTGATGGTTGATGCTTTGAAATCAAAGTTATTGAAAAGAAAAAGAAAGTCAAGGACAAAGGTCCTAAGGGCAGAATAAAGTGAAAGGGTCGAAGCCCCACGCGGGCGAGTCTTCGTGAAATCTTAAAAGTTGAGCCATTTGGTTTGAAAGAGAGATTAATCTTCAAAATCAAGAAGCAGTAGAGGTTCTCAACAGAAGCTAGATCGAGATCAATCAATTGAGACAATCAAGGCCACAAAACCAACCACTGTTTAAAACTAACAATTGTTCTTTGTTTGAAAATTGAAACAGGTGCAATCCAAGCAACCGTGCAAGAAGCAGGTGCGACCAAAAAGAAAAATAAATGCGCAAGTGCTGAAATAGCTTTGCAGCAAATAATCAATCCAAAAGGGAAGTTTCCTCCAAGTTCTTTCCTGTATATTATTTAAAAAAAGAGAAGAAAATCCCAAGAAATATTAGAATCCCCAATATCAACCTTTTACTTTTGTTTGCCAACATTAGGGCTCCAATCCCTAAAATGCGCCTTTTAGATATAGGGCCTCCATTCACTATTCACCTCTTGCCAACATTAGAACTCCTATCCCTGAGTTGCGCCTTTTTAGACATAGGGGCTCTATCCCCAAGTTGCCTTTTTGCCAACATTAAGGCTCCAATCCCTGAGTTGCGCCTTTTTATACATTGGGCCTCCATTCCCTAGTCACCTTTTGCCAACATTTGGGCTCCAATCCTTGAGTTGTGCCTTTTTAGACATAGGGCCTCCATTCCCTAGTCGCCTTTTGCCAACATTAGGGCTCCAATCCCTGAGTTGCGCCTTTTTAGACATTGGGCCTCCATTCCCTAGTCACCTTTTGCCAACATTTGGGCTCCAATCCTTGAGTTGTGCCTTTTTAGACATAGGGCCTCCATTCCCTAGTCGCCTTTTGCCAACATTAGGGCTCTAATCCCTTAGTTGCACCTTTTTAGACATAGGGCCTCCATTCCCAAGTCGCCTTTTGCCAACATTAGTGCTCCAATCCCTGAGTTGTGCCTTTTTAGACATAGGGCCTCCATTCCGTAGTCGCCTTTTGCCAACATTAGGGCTCCAATCCCTGAGTTGCGCCTTTTTAGACATAGGGCCTCCATTTTCTAGTCGTCTTTTGCCAGCATTAGGGCTCCAATCCCAAAGTTGTCCCTTTTTAGACATTGGGACTCAATTCCCTATTCGCCTTTTGCCAATATTAGGGCTTCAATCCCTGAATTGCGCCTTTTTAGACATAGGGCCTCCATTCCCTGGTCGCCTTTTTGACAATATTAGGGCTCCAATACCTAAGTTGCGCCTTTTTAGATATAAGGCCTCCATTCCCTAGTCGCCATTTGCCAATATTAGGGCTCCAATCCTTGAGTTGCGCCTTCTAGACATAGGGCCTCCATTCACTAGTCGCCTTTTGCCAACATTAGGGCTCCAAACCCTGAGTTGCGCCTTTTTAAACATAGGGCCTCCATTCCCTAGTCACCTCCTAGTCGCCTTTTGCAACTATTAGGGCTCCAATCCCTGAGTTGTGCCTTTTTAGACAGAGGGCCTTCATTCCCTAGTCGCCTTTTGCTAACATTAGGGCTCCAATCCCTGAGTTGCGCCTTTTTAGGCATAGGGCCTCCATTCCCTAGTCGCCTTTTTGCCAACATTAGGGGTCCAATCCCTGAGTTACGCCTTTTTATACATAGGGCCTCCATTCCCTAGTCGCCTTTTTGCCAGTATTAGGGCTCCAATCCCTGGGTTGCTCCTTTTTAGACATAGGGCCTCCATTCTCTATTCACCTTTTGCAAACATTAGGGCTCCAATCCCTGAGTTGCACCTTTTAGACATTGGTCCTCCATTCACTAGTCGCCTTTTTCCAACATTAGGGCTCCAATCCCTGAGTTACGCCTTGTTAGACATAGGGTCTGCATTCCTTAGTCGCCTTTTGCCAACATTAGGCCTCTTATCCCTGAGTTGTGCTTTCTTAGACATAGGGCCTCCATTCCCTAGTCGCCTTTTGCCAACATTAGGGCCCCAATCCCTGAGTTTAGCCTTTCATACCTAGGGCATCCATTCCCTAGTCGCCTTTTGACAACATTAGAGCTCTAATCCCTTAGTTGTGCTTTCTCAAACATAGGGCCTCCATTCCCTAGTCGCCTTTGGCCAACATTAGGGCTCCAATCCCTAAGTTGACATTTCAGATATAGGGCTCCACTCCCTAATCTTTTCCATCCTAAATAGACATAATTCTTGTTTAATTCAAAAAAAATAAAGGAAAATAGAATGAGTTCAGACTTTTGTCGCAAATAACTCACGAAATTTTCCTAGTGAAAACTTTGGCAAAAAAATTTCGTTCGTCTGTTTGTTTTAGTGCCTGAGCAGGTTTGACCTCGAGGCACAGGGTTCGAGATGATCGAAAGATGAGTCTCAATCCAGAGTAAAGAAAATAAGAAAAGGAACAAAAAGACAAAGTGAATTCAAAATGCTGAAGCAGACAAAGATGCGGACTGTTCGAAATTTGTCTGAAGCCACAAGCTTCGCATATCCCGCTTTGATCAAACGCTGAAGAAAGAACCAGCACCTACGGCTTGGGAGCATCAAGATTCAGATTGTGGTCCACAGCAAAATCAGCTAAGACTCAAGATCAACCTTCAAGAGATTTATAGATGTGAATCATGTAACTCGTAGTTTATACGCATAGCTTGCTTAGCTTTGATTTTCCTTTTGGTGTAATAAGGAGGTTGATGACGTCCAAATCCACTACTAAAAAGTAATATACACGGTCTCATGCAATATAATTTACCCAACTATGAGTCGGGGTCGAACACACAGAGAACAATGTCTAGGCGATTAGGCATATAAGAAAATTATCGCTAGTTGTGCAATGCCAGACACTAAGAATTTTGATTGGAAAATGTTTTATACCTAAATGCAAAAATGTAAACTAACCTAGAAAGCAAGTAAAATGATCAATGGCTACAAGTATGGTTTCATCGGGAATTACACTCAAGTAACGATCCAATGTATTTCACGATTTTACAAATATGAGCGAGTTTATGTTAATTAGCCACGGATAATAATTCTTAGTTAGCTTCTTCCGAAGACTAACAAGACTTCCTAATTGAATTACTCCTAAAATAATTAGATGATTAAGCACACACGGAATGGCTACAAGTAGTTCAATCCTATCCCTAGGTAGAATATATAAAATGAGGGTTAACGCCTCAAGTTCTTGTTAATTAATCTTTCCCAACCCCAAATATCTTTTCCAAAATCTATTCAGAGTTAATGGGCGAGTCCTAGGATTAGCTAATCCCTTTGGAAACATTAAAGAACAAGAATAATTAAAATAACAATAATTCACTTCATAAAAGAATAAAAATCATTCAATACATAAGCACAACAAGGTATTTAATACACACTTAAAATATGAATACTTCCATAAACAAGGTTCAAATGTTGGAAATAAATACTACACACTTAAATATTCAATACAAATCAAGGAAATGAAGAAATAAACATAAATAGGTAAGAAAATCTTAACCACAAGCTTCAATCTTCAAGACCCAAGTGTGTAAACTCTAGCTTCCAAAAATGTTCTAGTTCTATGAACTGAAAAATAAGCCAAATATATCCCAAAAGATTTGTTTGGACGAGTATAAAAAAGGTTTGGGGTTTACAAATGTGAAATTCCATTTTTGCCCAGAACTGCCAGAAAATACACTATGCGTTCGCATTGGTGTACTTGCGATCGCAGAGAAATGATTTCTCAAGCTATGCGATCACACAAAGGCTTCTGCGTTCGCATAGGTCTGTTGACCATTTGCTGACCAGTAATTCTTCTTTACGTTCGCACCTGTTTACCCGCGTTCGCATTGCTTCACTTCTGTAGACTTATGTGATCGCATTCATTTAATTGCGATAGCATAGAGTATAAACTGGGCAGACTTCATTTTTCCATTTTAGCTCCTTTTCGACTTGTTTTCACTTGGTTTCTTTGCTATTACTTCTGAATCACATACAACCTGTAAAATAAAAGTAAATGGCATTACATACACGATTTTATCACTCAAACATAGCAAAAGTATAGATTTAAAGACAAGATAAGTTGGTAAAATACTAACTTATCAAACCCCCAAACTTAAACTATTGCTTGTCCTCAAGAAATGAAAGCAAAAAAATCTCCTCCCAATTATTTAACTCAACAATGCATCCATATCATGCCAAGCCAAAAAAAGTCTAAATTAAGCACAAATGTATGACTTCGATTGGTACCAACAATTACTCCAAAGCATATGAATTTTTAAGCACTTCTCATGAACTTCATTATACTTCAAGTGCTCGAATACTAATGCAAATCAAAGTAGAAATCAAGTCATGACACTAAAGCTTCAAAATTTGCCTCTCTATCACAATCAACTTTCTTTGGTCATTCTTTCCAATTGAAAATGAGATTAAATTCACAACTCAAATCTCTTGTGCCCACACATTTAAGAGAGGATTCCACACTCATAAATATTAGTTCAAACAAAAAATGGGATATCAAATGGAAAGAATTAACTCTCCCTCAAAAAGATGTTCAAATGCATACAAGTAGTATAGGCTTGCCCTTCATGTATTCCTCCACTAATGTAGACAACTTGGTTCAAAATCAATTAGGACTTAAAGGGTTGTAGTCTAGGCTTTTGGTTAAGGTAAGGCAAAATTTTGGTTAAAGTAACTCAAAACCTCCCCAAGCACCACAATATTTACAATTAAAGTCCACTTCCTTCAAAAACATTTTCCATCCTTTCTTCACTTTTCATTCCACACCTAGTCTTCTCTTTATTCACGACTTTTTATCATTTTATTCTATATACATTTTTTTTCTTTTCAAAGTCAAGGAAGATTTCATTTTTTTTTTTCCTACCTTCCACCTTTTCAAACAACTTCCATATCACAACTTTTCCAACCTTCAACCCCCAAACATAGGCTTTTAGCCTATATTTACACTTTCAAAGTACTTAGGGAGGTAGGGTGCCAAAATCTAGATTAATTAAGAACAAAGGATTTAAGCTTGTAATATGGTTGCCAAAGAATAAGGTTAAAGGCTCAAAATGGGTTGACTATGGAAAATATTTAAGGATAGAAAATTTAAGGTATACTAGCGTTCCAAGGAAGGCCTAATATCATTTTTCAAACCAAGTTAGTCTATAATTTCGCCTTAAAGCACATTCCGGGAAAGTTCTAGACCACAAGTACTACAAAAGAACTCATAAATATATCTCACCAAACATGGCACATGAAACTCAAGTGGAATACAAATCCAAAATCCAATTGAAACAAATGACTCAAAGAGGTTACATATAGCATAAAGGAAGCTATTTAGTTAATTAAAGAGCCAAAAAATGAGTTTAAAAGGTCATGACATTTTTACTTCAATCGTTTTCTTTTTCAACAACTAAAAATTCATATGCCTAGGTTTAACTTATGTTGGTACCAAGCAAGCCACAACTTGGTCAATGGCCACCAACCCCAACTCAAACCATTTATTTTTCCTAAATTAACAAAAGCTACTCCTAACTACAAGACTAATTCCCTTAAGAAATTTGTCTATCTATCCATCATCGGGAAAAGTCAACGAAAATTTTCTACAATTACCCGGTTCAAGAAGAAAATTGGCATCCTTGGAAAAAGAACCGTGGTATAAAGAAAACCAAGGATATTGCCACAACCATAAAACATACTATATAAAAAAAGTTTAAGAAGCTACTAAAAATTAATTCAAGAAGCTAAAAATAAAAATAAAAATAAAATTTTAGTAGCTAATAAGCATCAAGTAACTAAAAAAAAATTTAAGAGCTAATAAACATACTAATATAACACATCGCATGAAAATATACTAACAAAAAAAAAATGAAAAAAAACACAGATAAACATACTAATATAACACATGACATGAAAATACACTAAAAACAACATGAAAATGAAAATAACTACAATAGCAATCTGCCAAAACTACAGTTAAGAACCACATATATAGAAGAAGCCACCCCCAAGAAAAGATATTGCATTGTCCCCGATGCAACTAAACATGGTAGAATAAATATGGTGGAAAGTGCTCCCAGAATACTGCATCACTCAGAGTCGAATGTGCAGGGAAACTTTATCTCTGCACCTTCATCATCGTCATCAGAAGAATCTTGTGAACCACATAGTGAGCTTAGCTTGTGCATCATCTTCGACAGGAACTTGCTTTTCTTCTTCTCGTGCTCCTTGAATTTCACCCGTCGCCTTTCAATATTTCCTTGTCTCCTACTCAGGTCTTCTAACCTAGTCTTGATTCCCTTTTGATCTTGCACTACATCATCCAAGGTCGGTGGAGTTTTGCTTGATGAACCCGACCTAGTCAAAGTGCTCTTACCAGATGGACTAGAGGGGAGACCTGCAACAAGCTATCGAATATGGGTGTCAACACCATATATCTGCTGGGAAATGTGGCGCATGGTGTGAGGTCCTGATTGGAGTGGTCCCATGGGGTCATGTGATGGGTCATGAGATCCTGCTGTAGCTGTGGGGTCACCTCTGGATCCCTCGACCGAACTGTCAAACTGCCCAAATAAAGGAGATAGCACATCAATCGTTCTCTTCTTCTTCTTGCCAGATGCCCCTCGGCGAAGCAATGGATAAATTGCCATGGCAGGGTCCTTCTCAACATCATTTGGGTCTGTAGGCACATTAGTAGCATAGCACAATTGAGTGATCAATGAAGGGAAGAATAAGCTTCTAGTCCTTCTGTTGCAAGCTTCCTCTATTTCATTCACAATGTGCTGGCCCACATTTACAGGGAAGCCATCCAAAATAGCAACAACAATCAATGCCTTTTCAGGCGTCACTTCAGTCTCGTTTCTTGATGGCACAACCCTTGCATAAATAAGGGATAGCCAAATCTTGGCCTCCCCAGTGAATTCATGCGAATCAACCCCTTTATGAACCCTTACCCAAGTCGGCTGCACCCCGTTGTGAAGTTTTTCTACCAGCCATTCTGTTCCTCTCTCTCTTCCTACAGCTCGGTATACCTCATCATCAACATTTGGAAGCCCATAGTGTGCATTTATCACCTCGGGGCCATAGTTAACCCGTTTGCCTCTAACAATAGTGAATACCTCCCCCCGGAAGTTAGTCCTCATGGCATTCGCATAAAATTCATGAACTATTATGTAGTTCGCCTTGACTTGTTTAGCTATAAAGTAGTGGTTAGGCCGGCAATGTTATATGGGACCGAGTGTTGGCCGGTTAAGAATTCACACACGCAGAAGATGAAAGTAGCAGAGATGAGGATGTTGAGGTGGATGTGCGGGCATACAAGGATGGATAAGATTAGGAATGAAGATATTAGAGAGAAGGTGGGTGTGGGCCCCATAGAGGACAAGATGCGGGAAGCAAGACTCAGATGGTTCGGGCACATTCAGAGGAGGAGCAGTGATGCACCAGTGAGAAGGTGTGAGCGACTGGATGTGGTGGGCATGAGAAGAGGTAGAGGGAGACCTAAGAAGTATTGGGGAGAGGTGATAAGGCAGGACTTAGCGCGTCTTAGGATTACTGAGGACATGGCCCTTGATAGGGGATTGTGGAAGTCGAGCATTAAAGTTGTAGGTTAGGGGGAAGTTGTGGATATTTCCACAGCGCACTAGAGTGAGACTAGCTACTTAGGAGGTAATCGTAGAAGGTTACTGATCAGCTACCGACACAGGGAGTTATTTGTTGGATATTAGTATACCTTTCATCTATTTCTTCTATTTCATCTATTTCGTATTTCTTATACTGTTGCTATTGTGTTATTTTGTGTTATGTTGTGTATTTTACGTGATTTTTAGTATGAGTCTATTGATAGTACTAACTTATTGTCTTTCTTGTTGATGTCTTGAGCCGAGGGTCTCCTGGAAACAGCCTCTCTGCCCACGGGGTAGGGGTAAGGTCTGCGTACATATTACCCTCCCCAGACCCCACTTGTGGGATTATACTGGGTTGTTGTTGTTGTTGTTGTTGCCTTGACTTGTTCAGGAGCGAAGCATATCCATCCAATGTCGGTTAGACATTGGAAAAATTCTGGCATTTTGTCTTCAACAGTGTCCAAACGGATGACTTGTTCTTTGACAATGCTCTTTGACATGAGCTTATCGTAATTTCTTTCACACTCAGCTGCCATGAATCTTGTCGCATCAAAATACTCTTCTTCTGGAGCAGGGAGGGCATATTGTTGCACATTTTCATACTTTTCCGAGGCCATTTTATGCACAAAGTACCTACAAATATAGACCAAATGTTAAACGCTTGAACGAGTACTTTATACAATGTATTATAATGCATTTAGGACAAAGAAAAAGAGCAGAAAGCGTTCCGGTAAAAATCTGTGAAGCCACTGTTTGATAACTGCTGGGGTTAAAGCTATGCGATCGCATAGGCACTGTTGCGATCGCATAGTGTAATTTTATGTTCCAGATTTCTAATGCTATATGATTTCATAGACACTGTTGCGATCGCATAGTGCTATTTTTCCCAATGCCATTTTTAGACCTATGCGATCGCGTATGGTCTTTCAGCCTCGCCCAGATTTTTTTCTTTTGGAAATTTTCACAAACATGTAGTGAGCCCAATTTTGTGTGCTCAATTCAGACCATTAGACCAAGGATTTCACCTAAAATTTTCTTCAAAATAATCACTCACTCTCAACCAAACTCACCCAGCAAATACGCAACAATTTCAAGTATCAATTTGCAACTTAATACTTAAAACTTTTGACCCTAAAAATTAATTAACAAGAGTATTCTACAATTTCACAATTTATACAAACAAAAAGAAGAAAAGAAACAAAAATTATTGAGAAGAGAGTGAAGACATTCCATACCTTGAAAATGAAGATGAAATAATTGCAAGAGAATTGAGGAATTTTGGCACTTTGAATTATTGGGGCTTTAGGGATAAGAGGGGGCTGTTGTTTGAACAAAATGGTGGTCGTTCACGTTTCTTCAGTAGCTAGAAAAAAATTTCCCTTACCCGACACTATGCGATCGCAGGGTTCCATTGCGATCGCAAAGTGTAAATTTTTGGTTGACCAGTCAAATCTTGCGATCGCATAGAGTCTAAATTACCTGCATCAATGCGATCGCTTTGGGCTGGTGCGATCTCATAGTGCATTTTTCTGCTGCACTGTAATTTTGCACCAGCTACTGGTTTTTGCAATCCGGGCCAATCCGACATGCTCAAATCAACTCCAAAAAATATGAAACTTGGCAGATTAGTCAAAAATAATATTCTAAGCTATGCTAAAAAAGAAAATTTCAAAAATGACTAAAATTTTTTGAAAAATGATGGGTTGCCTCCCACCAAGCGCCGCATTTAACGTCGTGGCACGACGCAAATAACTTTACCACTTTTCTCGCCACTTGGATGATATGAACTGGGCACCTAGCTTGGAATCAAGCTTGTGTCCACGAGCGATGGGGGGTGGTAAGTTGATGATCAAGTCAATCCTTAAATTTTTCATTTTGCACTTCTTGGCTTTCATGTGAGGAATGTCATTTTGCTTTCTTGTTTCCTCAAATTGTAAGATGTATGGCATGAGTTTTTCCTCCTCGCAATCCTTCATTGATTCATGTGGTTCAACTTCCGTGTCACCACACAATTCCAATGTTGAAAAATGCTTGGAATGTGTCTTCAAACCTCCAACTTGCAATTTTTCTATTTTGATATCCTCTTCTTCCCCCGGACTAGAGTCAATCTCAACCACATTTGCATTTATACCGGTTGACTCTAATTCCATATTTTTCTCGGCATCATTAATACTCATGGAGTCGGTTGGCGGATGTTCAATTCTTGAATCCTCGAAGTAAAGCTCACTTTCTTCCTCGGAATTGGACTCTTCTTGGCTTTCTTCCACACTCTCAAGTTGGTGGGCATAGTGAGCCTCAACCAATATTTGCATTTGATCTTCCAAAGTGCGGATGTGTTCATCATTGTGTGCCAAACTTTGTTTCAAGTCCTCGAGTGCAAAGTTGTGCTTCTCCTCATTTTCAAGAATGGTCTCCAACATGAGCATCATTCTCTCATTTTGAGCATTTGAGAGTTCTTCTTGGTTTTGATCAAGTGCCAAGGAAGGATTTTCACTTTCAATCTCCAAGGAAGGTCCTTGGCTTTCATTCACTTCCGAGGCTTTTTGAACCCTTAAGGCTTCGATCATTTCATCCATTTGGGAGTGCAATCTTTCAAGCGCCAAGTCATTTTGGAGACTATTCTCCAAAAGCTCCTCCAAGGCATTTTGCTCCTTGTTGCCTTTGTCAAGTAAACACTCCAACATAAGCTTGAACTCTCCATTTTGGCCATGCTCAACTTCTTCCACTTCCATGGCCCTATAATTCTCATCACAAAAAGTAGACTCATCATAGTAGGGGCTTGGGGAAGGGAAGGACAAATATGCACAATAATCCCAATGACCATTTTGACAACCACACTTATCACAAATACTCCAACCATGGGGTTGAGATTGTGCGCACAATCCACCCCCGGGAGAATTTAAACAATTTTGCCACGAGTGTGGTCCTCCACAATAAGGACAAGGGTCATCAAAGTATGAACAACTACCATCCGATCAATTTTCATTATACGATGCCATTTTCTCAAAACTGAGAAAATAAACAAGAAAAATAGACCAAGATAAGAAAAATAATTACACAAAAATTCACAAGTTTGGACTAAAGCACTTTCGCTTATTTCTCAAACAACCTAAATTACGCCAAATTGCTCCCCAGCAACGGCGCCATTTTTGATGACGTCCAAATCCACTACTAAAAAATAATAGACACAGTCGCATGCAATATAATTTACCCAACTATGAGTCGGGGTCGAATCCCACAGAGAACAATTTGTAGGCAATTAGGCATGTAAGAAAATTATTGATAGTTGCACAATGCCAAACACTAAGAATTTTGGTTGAAAATTATTTTATCTAAATGCGGAAATGTAAACTAACCTAGAAAACAAGTAAAATGATCAATGGCTACAAGTATGGTTGCATTGGGAATTACACTCAAGTAACGATCCAATGTATTTCATGATTTTACAAATATGAGCGAGTTTATATTAACTAGCCACGGATAATAATTCTTAATTAGCTTCTTCCGAAGACTAACAAGACTTCCTAATTGAATTATCCCTAAAACAATTAGAAGATTAAGCACACCCTGAATGGCTACAAGTAGTTCAATCCTATCCCTAGGTAGAATCTATAAAATGAGGGTTAACGCCTCAAGTTCTTGTTAATTAATCTTTCCCAACCCCAAACTATTTTTCCCAAAATCAATTCGGAGTTAATGGGCGAGTCCTAGGGTTAGCTAATCCCTTTGGAAACATTAAAGAACAAGAATAATTAAAGTAACAATAACTCACTTCACAAATATATAAAAATCATTCAATACATAAGCACAACAAGGTATTTAATCCACACTTTAAATATGAATATTTCCATAAACAAGATTCAAGTGTTGGAAATAAATACTACACACTTAAATATTCAATACAAAGCAATAAAATGAAGAAATAAACATAAATGGGTAAGAAAATCTTAACCACAAGCTTCAATCTTCAAGACCCAAGTGTGTGTGCAAAAACCCTAGCTTCCAAAAATATTCTCTCTAGTTCTTTGAACTGAAAAATATGCCAAAGATATCCCAAAAGATTTTTTTGGACGAGTATAAAAATGGTTTGGGGTTTACAAACGTGAAATTCCATTTTTGCCCAGAACTGCCCAGAAAATACACTATGCGTTCACATTAGTGTATTTGCGATTGCAGAGAAATGATTTCTCAAGCTATGCGATCACACAAAGGCTTCCGCGTTCGCATAGGTCTGTTGACCATCTGCTAACCAGTAATTCTTCTTTGCGTTCGCACCTGTTTACACGCGTTCGCATTGCTTCACTTCTGTAGACTTATGTGATCGCATTCATTTAATTGCGATCGCATAGAGTATAAACTGGGCAGACTTCATTTTTCCATTTTAGCTCTTTTTTGACTTGTTTTCACTTGGTTTCTTCACTATTACTTCTAAATCACATACGACTTGTAAAATAGAAGTAAATGGCATTACATACACGATTTATCAATCAAACATAGAAAAAGTATAGATTTAAAGACAAGATAAGTTGGTAAAATACTGACTTATCATAGGTCAGCAAGCAGTAGTAGCATCAACAGTAGTGAAATCACAGCTCCCGGTAGTCCCAACTACCAAAACTTCCAGAACTACACTGACCTGATTCCGTTATAGCCAAGGATATGTAGGCAACCTCTGAAGCAAGGTTCGGTCAAATATTTTTCAAAAATTCTTCTCATGGAGTGCCAAGCGGGCAAAAATCCCTCATAACTGCTCATTTATCTTTGCCCGAAGACCCTTCATGTCTCCGAGCAAAGAGGAACAGCTGCGAGCACGTGATTTTTGCCTCGTGTGAATTACTCCTAAAGAATTATTAGATTTAGGATTTTTCTTCTAATTATTTGACTTTTTAGGAATTAATTGCATAATTTTTATGTTGTCTTGCATTTTTGTTTGCATTTAGTTTATATAATACATAAAAATACAAAAATATATGTGCATTTGTTTTAGGATTTAATTTTGAGTTATTTAGTAATTACTTAGGATCAGTTGGTATTTTAATGAGTTGGTTTTGTTTTTAATTCAATTTAGGATTCTGAATTTTAATTTTCAGAAAAATATATAAAAAAAAAAAGAATAACAAAAGAGGAAGGAAAAAGAATTAAAGGTCTTATTAAAAAAAATCCAAACTTTTGGGCCAGTCTTCAAAATCAAATACACTGGCCTAATATTCCACCAGTACCCGCCCAAATCACCTGTGATCCAGGCCCAAAACCGCTCCTAATCCGGTCCAGACCTCCCCCTCACCAAACGACGTTGTTTGCTCCCCATTTGATCTCAACCATCAAGGTTGGAAGATCTAACGGATGAGAACTCGGGGTCATTTAATATTCAAATGTCCTAACGACTCCCTACCCCTTTTTGCTTCTCTTCTTTACCAAACCCTAGAGATAGACCCCCCTCCCTGAGCCGCCATCTGCCACTGCCGGAAATCGTCTACGGCAGTGGGTGGCATCCAATCCTAGCCAAATTCACACCAATTCTCCCTCTCCACTTCCTCATGCCCATGACACCTTTAGTTTCCCTAAAATCCCACTGGAAACCACCAAATATTCCAAACCCTAGCGCCGCCATGATTTTGCCCGATGGCGGCGCCACCTCTGACCAGCCCCAAATTTACACCAGAAGCCTCCTCACCTCCCTTATATCAAATCCATAAATGTTTTCCCTCAAATCATCCCTAGGTTCTTCGAAACTAGTTTTGAAAGAAAACCCTAAAATCCATGAAGTTCAAATCAGGGGTTTATTGATAATTTTGGCTATAATAGGCCTTATTCGTGTGTTTTCACATGAAAATACATGATTAAGGGCTATTTTGGTCAATGCTTCGAAGAGGTCTGCCATGGTTCGTTGAATTAATTTTTGGCCAGTTTCTAGGTATTATTCCTTGTTCATCTCATTTAGTTTGAATTTTTTCTTCTTCTATGTTTTTATTTCATCTCTTCTTCTTGTTTGCTCTTAATTTAGTTTTTATGTAGTCACCTTAGGCTTTTGTGTGCTTGAATATTTCAGGTCCATTTCTAATCGTCTAGTAGGTCTTAAAATTTGTTTATTAGAAGTAATTTGATTCAGGATTAGTTTTTTTTTTTTTTCCTTAACTCATAAGTATTAAGATAATATCTAAAAAGAGTTAATTTGGCCTTGTCAAAACCTGGGCAGAATTTAAATTGGATTGTTTGTTCATTGGTGTCAATTTAGAAGCAATTTGGGCTCTTTAAGCCCTTCGTGACCTAGTTTAAAGTACCCAGCTGGATGAGCCCAAGTCTGTTTGGTAGACTAGGGGTAAATACAGTGGTAATCAGGGGCAATATGGGTAGTCTTACCAGGGGAATATTCAGGTTAACTAACTTAGAAGATTCTAGCAGAGGTTTTTAACCAGTTTCAGACTTTTAGGTAGTATAACTTTGAAAACAAGTCAGGATTTTAGGGACTTTTAAGCAAAAAGAATAAATCAAAAAGGACCTAAGGGGTAAACTAAAAATCAGCAGGGCTGACCTAATTGTTTGCCTATAAAGGCAAGTCATTCTTGTATTGCAAGGTAGATTAGAGAGCCTACAGAAAAAGAGCTGAAATACATAGGGGGAGATCAGATTTTAGAGATTTCAAGAGCTAAAACTACAAAACAAAAATCATTGTTCTATTGAAATTCCAGAAAATCCTTTAAGTCTCCATTCTGAAATCATTCTTGAATAGCTGAAGGGTTAAGATGAGTTGAATATGTGTGGGTATTCAGTTTGTTTGGGTTATTTTTTGTTGGATCTTCAATTACTGGATTTTGTTGACATTTGTTGTGGATTCAAACTTATTTTAAGTGATCATTTCTGGGCTGATTTTGCGGCTGAAATACTATTTCTGTTCATTGCTACTGCTGATCACCATCCATGTTTTCTTTCAAACTTTCAGGTACATTTTTAGCACATAATAGAAAGTTGATTGCTAAACATGTAGTAAATCTGAAGTTCTGGTTAATCAGATGTTGTTTGGAGCTGAATTGCTTTCCTCTTTCTATTTGTTCTATATTCTTAGTTACACTAAAAGCCATGGATATTAGTTAGGATCTTCCCATTGAATTTGGGGTGTACAAAATGACTTGATGTGGTACTTTTAGATTTGTACTGATAAACATTGGACTTTATTTATTCATCTTCATGTTTCATGTCATTTCAATTTGAATTTGTTTAAGTTTAACAATTCAGGCTAATTGGACTGTTGAATGTGTTGCTTCAAAATCATGTTTAAGTCTAAAAACAACAAGTAGCATTGTTAGCTTAATTGTTTTAGGTTGATATCTATTTAAAGTCTGCTTGATTTCAGCTGTAACCGGTTGATGACTTTGTATAATCAATGTTTTAGTTTAGTTTGAAAAAAGGAATACTATAGATTGCTATATGGGGTTCACATTCATGCCTCAACTTATTTTTTTTCTCTTTTAATGGTTTGTTTGCTCAAGTTAAAGCATGTAAATTACTTTGGCAATATTTTAATTATGAAGGCTTTTGTTGTCATATGGGTTTTATCTAGGACCCACCTGACGCTTGATTCAAATAGGCCTCGTTTGAATTGGGCATGTTTCAAGTCCAAATCTTGTTTTGATTTATTCTGATGATGTCCTCATCGGACATGACTATTTAACATGGGTGTGATCCTAGTTGTTGCTGATATTTGACACATGGGCCCTTGAATGGTATGCCTGTGTGTGTCCTCTTCTAACAAATTGGGCTCATCTTTGAGCCCATAGTTCTGAAGGACCTGGACCAATATTTCTATTGATTAATCGTCTTGTTTAAAAATATAACGTATGAGTTTTAGCTTCCAAGTTAAGTGGCAGATTCGAGCTAAGGACCTCTTCAAATTGAAAGTGTCCTTGGTTGAATCTGGACTTAAGCTTGCAGGCCCAAATTTGCCATTTTTTAATATTTCTTCTTACTTAATGGCCCGTAGTTTGTTTGTCTTGGACCTAGCTGCTTTTGCCTAAAACAAATATTTTCTCCTGCAACAAGCTTTTTGTTAATTAGCCTTTCACCATATATAAAATTAATTAGTGAAGCCCTTTAATTAGGATGGAGGAGGATCATAATAGACATTAACAGTTCATGACTTTCCGAATTAGTTAGGACATCCTTTAAAATAAAGCTGAGGTGCGCGGCACCAAATAGAATGACGAATGTGTGGCCCTCATATAATTATTTCTTTAAAATACTTAGAACTCGGGGCGTGCCATTAGCAAATTTTCATGGTCCCTTGAAAAGTTAACAACGCGTTAGTTTCTTTAGGCGCGTCATTTAATAATATTATCTTCCTAAACTCGAGTGTGCATTTCATCTGACCCAAATCTAAATCCTAAAACTTTGTATAAAATGTGTTCCGGATTGCGGGTGCGTTTCATGTGACACGATCTAAAAACATATTTTAGACGACGTTCAATTCTCCTTAAAATCAATTAAAAGCGGTAAATATATCAATATTACACTATAGGTTGAAACATGTATTAAAATCATGAAATAGGCCAATTATGATAGTTTAAGCGACCATGCTAGAACCACGGAATCTAGGGGTGCCTAACACCTTCCCCTGTGTTAATAGAATTCCTTACTCAAGAATTTTTGGTTCAAAGACTTCACATGAAAAGTCAAAAATTTCCTCGATTTGGGATTCTAAATAAACCGGTGACTTGGGACACCAATTAAACTATCCCAAGTGGCGACTCTGAATTGAATAAATTATCTTATTTCGAATAATGTTACTTTAATTGGAAAAACTCCCTTATATACTATCCCTTCGGGGGTGATGTGCAAAAAAGGAGGTATGACAACTATAAACCCCATAAATTATTACAGCCCGGAATGAATAAAGAAAATAAAATTACATCAAAAATTGGAGTACAACCAAGGAGAGCCTAATTCAGACCCCATGTCTGAAACATGAAACAAACCAACTCCAAAGATCCAATTTCCAAAGCCTTTCTCATTTTTTTGGGTGTGTCAGAGTTCCTAGGAGCTTCATGAACTCCGGGCGGTGCTTACACCCCAAATATATTGCAGAATTGAATTATAGTGCAGTGTGGAAGTGTCATCCCTCAAATGTCCAAATTCAGAGGGAACTCAAAGTCCCAAAGCAAGGCTCATAGGAGGGGGGCAAAACTTAGAAACTAGGAATGAGTGTAAGTGCAATAGAGGGGATCCTGAGGAAAGTCAAGACAGGCTGGTGGCCATACCCAACAATTGGAAGTGCTGGCACACCCCGACTAGCCTGTTAGCCACATTATTTGGGAGTTAGGATTCTTTGAAGGATCAAGCACAAACATGAACAACAATTTTGATGCTGCCATGCCTGAACCTTAACTCAAACACATAGAAGGGAATAGGGGTATGGGTATCCACAATAGAAACATGTTCAAAGAAATTGACATTTCTGATTAACATTAATCACTTGCAGTAATGCAGCCAGGGGTGTAGGGATTCATAGTAGAAACATATGCAAGGGAATTGACTTGCTAATTAACATTAAACATAAGTAGTAAAATAGACAGGGATGTAGAAACTATAAAGTAAACACATTGGGATGAGGCTAAAACTTAAATTAGAACATACCAGTTTCAGGCACAAAAGAAAGTAAAAGCAGTAGTATTGTAAAGCGAAATTGCAAGCAAATAGTCAGAATATCTAAGAAGAGAGTGGAGTGTTGGGTGAAGTGTAAGAGTGTTGAAATTGTATGAGTAATGTATGTTTAGAGTATTAAACTTGAGGTGTTAAAGTGCTGAAAGGTCATGCCCTTTACAGTGCAGAAAGCAAGTAAGAAAAAAAGGTATGAAAATAGTTTTGAAATCAATTACATAAGGTCTCCCTTTAATTAAGGGATTCTGATTTCAAACGGACAAAATAAATAAGGAAAGAATTTGATCAACAGCCATTTCCAAAGTAGTACAAGAAGGGAAAATACACAGAAACTATTTAAGGAAAGAGTTTGATTGCAACACAGTTTGTGCAAATAAGGAAAGGCAATGAATCAACAGCCATTGAAAATCAGAAATTGAGTTTTGGCATGAATGAATTCAACTAGAAAAGGTGAAGAAAGGTTTAATTAAAGAAAATCAGTAACAATCAATCGAACCTTATTAAAAGAAATTCTGAATCAATCACAAATTGGCAAAATCCTTTTTGATGGAAGAATTCCTCATATATAAAGCACACAGACATGTCAAATAAGAAAGAATTGTCATGCTAATTAGAGAGAATCTAGTATAGAAAAGTTCAGAGTCACAAACAAAGGAGCCCAAATTCAGTACATAGACTCAGACTTAGTTTGAGAAAATTCAGGGTTCCATAATAGAACCCTAGTTCAAGCACAAGATCAAACTCGCCAAAAACCTCAAATCCTAGGGTCTTCAAATCGAATCAGATGCAGAGACGAGAAGACAAATGATTGAAACAGGCTTAGAGGTCTATTTCAGAGACTTATGAGAAAACAAACAGGTAAAATAGTAGGTTCGAAACAAAGATAGTGAAAAGTTGATTTGAAACATAAAGAACATGTTTTAAGTGAAGCTTGGAGCTTAAACAAGTTCAGAAAATAAAGAGGCAGTATAAACTTAAGGAAACAGTAGATGAAACATGTTTAGAGCTCAATCAAGGGTCCAGTAAAGACATACAAAGGACTAAAAGCTTAGTAGAATAATACAGTAAAGTAACACAGGGGTATTGAAAAACCTGGTAAAAGAACACATAAGATAGACATGTGAAAGAATGATATAGAAACCAGTAGAAGGAAGAACGGAGCATAATAGAAAAACATGCATAATAAAGAAAACATAAGAACATAGGAGAAGAACATGCGAGGTAGAAAAGAGAACATAAAAACATAGCATAGACAGATTCACACAAAGAAAAGAAGAAGAGGAGTCAAAAAACATTTTAAAACTTTTCAGAAACCCTAAATCGAAGAGAAACAAATTTCGAAAGAAAAGATTGGGGAAAACATTTTAAAACTCCAGTAGAACACAGATATGTCATAGATTTAAGAAAACAACCAGTAAATGGACCTTTACCCCCATCCCTAGTAAATGATCAATTATTGATAGAACTAGATGGAGCCTCAACTCAAATGGTTTATTTACCACTAAAGTATGCTATAAACTTTTATCATAGATTAATCCATCCTCCAACTTTTTTAAGTGGATTTGGATCCTCCATTGCCCCAACAAAATTAAATTCTTCCGTTGGCAATGCTTGCACAATTGTATCCCTTGCCGAGCCTATCTAGCTAAAATAGGAATCAATATGCTACATGTGTTATTTGAAAAAATTGGGGTGGAGGACATCCAACACAATTTCATTAAATGTCCAGTCTCTAATCATTTTCGAGAGAATATGGGCCTTCCTTTCATAAATACTACTAGTGACACAAGTTGGGTAGTGAAGCTGAGAGATATTTTCATTCAAATTAGTAATCACATGATTAATTGGGATACATTGTTTCCCTTCTCCATCTTGGAAATATGGAAAAATTGGATCATAATAATATCAACAATCTTAATCGTAACTTGGAAGCAAGAATCCATCTAGTACGGGATTTCAATTTCTTCACGGAGAAAAATCCTTTCATACTCAAAAAAATCAAAATTGAGATCAATTGGGATAAACGACCCAAATGTATGATTAAATTAAATTGTAATGGTGCCTTTTCTAGTAACAATAATGCAACTGGGCTTTGTTGTGTATTCCGAAATAGCAATGGAGATTGGATCGTGAGATTCTACAAAGCAAGCCAAATTTTCCTACACATGCTGAGTTGATGGCGTTACTTGAAGGATTAAAAATAGTTAAAGAAATGAACTTCCTAAACTTGGTAATTGAAGCTGATTGTACGGATGTGATCAAGCTTATATATGAGGATAACTATAACTTTTCTAACGTTTTTTCTGAATGCAGATGGTTAATGCACTAATTGAAGTTCCCAAACATGAAGCATAATCTCACGGAAGGAAACGAAGTGGCACATATGCTGGCCAGGGAAGCTATCAAGAGCCCACCCTTTACTAAGTGTTTTTACCGTGCTTGTCCACCTTTTTTTGTTGAACAAGAAGTGATCAAGAACGAGAATGGTGTGTGCAATAGCTTTAAGAATATTTCTACTAGTATTTGTAACTATTTGGCAACTATGAGCAATAGTAATGCCCTAAAAACATCTACTATGTCTTTGTACCTTTTGTTGAAGTAATATAATTATCCGTGTTTTATGTCAAAAAAGTGTTTACAATCGGATGCCCAAACCACATACAATTTTTAGGATGACATTGAGGTAATATAAAGGGATGTCATGAACATGATATTAAATACTGGGATTATGTGGGAAGATCATGAGCAGGTTATAAAGGTGAGGGAGTTACAACTATAATGGTGAGAAGTAATAGGAATTATTTACATAATGGAGAAGAATAGTGGAAGTTATATTTGATTAGTAGACATCCATATAATATATATGTAATTCATAACAGTTCAAACAATTTGCAACAGGGATATATTTTTAAGGGGAAATACATAAACGGCTCCTTCAAGTTGTCCTCAACGACCAGCTGAACACCCCAACAGGTCCATTTACCATTTAGATACTTCAAGTGACTATTAAGTGTATCAAGTAAATACCTCACGCTGACATGGCAAGTTACGTGTATTTTAGTTTCATTTGGGCGCGTGAGACTTTTATCAGAACTTTTCTCTCTCATTTTCAAAATTAAATAAATTTTATATGTGGGTCCCACACTATATCATTATATTTTCCTCTAACCTTGGGGGGAGGGGGGGGAACTGTCTCTCTCCAACTCTTCTTGTGGTTTACTTTGCTAATGGTGGATTGCTTTGAAATTATCAGCAATCTAGGTTGTGTCTTTTTTTTTCTTGAGTCCATTTTACGTGCACGTTTCCTCTGTGAAGAAACAACAGAACATTGATTGGCCTGTTCGTCGAACACCTGAGATGCTCAGATTGCTCGTATCCTTGGGTTGTAAAATTGAAGCTTGTGTTTGATACCCATGTGAAATTGGTGACTCAATTGTGTTCTCCTCAGTAGGGCGAGCATTTTGGTACCAAGCTTTTTCTATTTGGGCAACTGGAACACTAGCAACGGCCAGCTCTGCTACGCCAGAGTTTTTCAACTCGTCGAAGATGATTTCCACGGTGGAAATGTCTGGAAATTGGTGGGGAGGTGCGCGTTGTGATGATAAGTCATCTCTATGGTTTGGAATGTTGAAATTTGGCCCAGAAAAGCCTTGGGAAATTTCTAAATTCCTAGGGCGATTTTTTGCTAGAGTGAGTGCTCCATCCAAATTGAGATTCGTAGCAGCTGGGGATTGTTTGAGGGAATCGCCCAGTGGGGGTTTGTACGCCTTGGAATTGCGCATCTTTTGGGACAGGTCCGGTGGTTTTCCTCCACCGGACGGTGGAGCAGTAGGCATTTTTGTTCGGCGCTGGTACTGTCCACCAGAATCGCCTGTAATTTTATTTTGGAAATTGTTGTTCTGGTGAGGGTTTTATTTCATCTTTAATGTATTTTCTTTTTTTTAATTATGTGGCAATTTTTTATTCCAATTTACACGTGTCATTTTTTAATTGGCTCATTTGACATATTATTGGCAAGTGTAGCTCACGCATAGAGTCTTCAGCACTCGGGTATTTACTTGATACACTGAATAGTCACTTGAAGTGTCTAAATGGTAAATGGATCAGTTGGGGTGTTCAGTTGGTCGTTGAGTACAACTTGAAGGGGCCGTTTATGTATTTCGCCTATTTTTAATGTAATAGTTGTTCGTTACAACAGGTAACTATACAAAAATAAGCGTTGATACCTTTTACCGAGATTATTGTTTTGGGAAAACTTACACAAATATCCCAAATAAATCTCAACTTACCAACCTCTAGCCATTAGTCATAGACTTACCAAAACTAGCCAACAAAAATTGAAAACCCAAATAATAGGGTTCTTTCTATCAAAGAATCACATGCAAAAATCACCTTCCATATTTTTAAGCGTGATTAGCAACATTAGATACAAGACGAAAAGGAAATTTCATGTACGGGTTAGCAAATAAGGTGATGAAATACAAAAATCAATACAATATTCCAAAAATCTAAACAAAGAAGGAATTTTTTTCAATGGGTATAGTTGAAATTCATTGAAAATATATAGATAATTCAATATACAAAATTTGAAGAAGATTGGAGGTGATTTGGACTGGTTTCGTATCAAAATTCGTAATTAATCGAGTTCAAAAAAGTCTTCTGCGATACATGTATCAAACATGTATCGCGCATGTATCTCACACACAGGTAAACATGGATATACATGTGATACACGATAGATATAAAAATGATACATATGTGATACACAAATGATACATAGTGTGATACACATTTTATTTTTTTTCATGTTCAGCTTTTACTTCGAATTTTCAATTCAAACCACCTCAAAACTTCACCAAATCATCCCAAAACTGAGATTCAAGCTCCTTAAGTTGTGCCCAATCTATTCTAATAACACCTACTCAAAACAAAGCAAAATTTTGATATTTTTTTGCTACAAATAGTTATTGGCTAATTTGGCTAATATTAGTACTATTTTATCAATTGGCCAATTTTTGTAATGAACTATCTATAAATGGACATAGCTGGTAATTTCCCTATTGTTTTTCCCGGAGACTAGGAGAGGAGTCTAGGTGCTAACTCACCAAATAAAGTTAAAGAGCTATATCTCCTCTAAATTACTTGAGATTTTGTACTGTGTCCGTTTTCTCTTGGAATTGTAGTCAAGCTTTCCTTGTAAACTATAATTCTCAAACTTTCAGAATATCCATGTAAATCAAATTCTTTTACTTCATTGGAAACAAAATTGTAGGAAATCAATTGTCCACTTCAGCTTTGAAGAAGCAATAAATCCTTCCAAACTGTTAATGGGGATTCAATAGGAAGAGGTCTAGCTGTGTATCTCTTAATCCAAGAATCGTTCACACTGATGATAGGCTATAATTACGTATTTTAGTCGATTATTACACTCTAATTTAATGCACTTTAGTTGAGTTTG